>JBAJNP010012994.1:179-12657 GCA_036877545.1 Yasuhikotakia modesta | reverse complement strand
ACCTGAAGCTCACAGACATATTAACCTGAAGCTCACAGACATTCACCTGAAGCTCACAGACATATTAACCTGAAGCTCACAGACAGGGTAACGCAGCTTTACTGTGTGTTGATGTTTATTTAGAGCCTCATTTCTGTATATAAAACATAAGTTAACATAAATAAATAAACATAAATGTTTATTTAGAAGCTTAAGTCACAAACAAACACAGTCAAACTGACAACATCAGGTTATACCAGTACAAGTCGTTTGATTAAATGGGTGAGATGAGTTAGTTAGTTAGTTAGCCAGCAGCACTTTTTGTGTTATTACAGTTTTGTTTTGTTCAGGCACTTTTATCATGTTTACAGTTATTAGCAAATGGGAAACAGACAGAACAGCATTAATGAGAACAGCGGTAACTGTCCTGTTTTGAGCGTTTGACTTTAAACAGTGATAGTCTGTTATTGAGAAATGTGGATTTGCAGTAGAAGGGGTGACAGGAAATATCTGTCGCTCTTCCTCTTGTTGACATTTGCCCCACATGAAGTCATTTTGTCATCTTGATCTGCAGATATTGAAGAAGAGGCCTGAGTCAAATACAGCTTTCATTTACGCTTAGATGTAGGTCATATTTTTACATGTATCTCTTTAATTCTGGTTGTGGCATTTGTGAGTCAGATTCAGTTGTTAAGGCTCTTGTTGAATCGACACAGTGAGGGAATGTGACAAATGTTGGGAGGCTTGTTTACAAGAGCAATTTAATGTGTAAGAGGAAATCTTTCTCTTCGCTGAATCTTCACAGAATCAACTTCAGTGTTTCCTGTGGAAGATTGATCATGTTTCTCAGTCAGATCATGTGGTGAGAACATCAGAGATTTCCCATGAGACAATCACAGAACGGTCTTCAGTAAACCAGCACTGAAACTGACCAAATACTACACACTAACTTCTGCTTTTTGGAATGATATTAGTTTCTTGTTTTAAAATAGGTTTCATGTTAAAATTAATTTTCTTTCAACAAGAATATGAAGAACGTTGGTCTCAGATATCACGTTGTCAGATTGGTTTACAGCATTTTCAACATTGCCTTTGAAAAGTCAGACAGTGATTTAAGTGATGCAGTGATCCAGTGAATCGTCTGAAGTGATTCAGTGAGTTGATTCACAGATTCAGTAGTTTGATTCATTAAACATTACTCATAACTTCAGAGCCACAGTGTCTCAGTGTACAGAGGATGTGTGTTGGACTAAAGGCTTTGATTGGAGATGTTTTGTGATGGTTACATATGAGTGTGTATATATGAGTGTGTCTTGAGCTGTGGTGTGTTGTTGTGAGTCTCTGCAGCAGATATATGGTGCCGGTATTGATGTTTGTATCTTGTCGAGTCCAGGAAAGCTCTGACTGACCTGTGATCTTCTCAAAAGCCTGTCATGATGAGAAGATGAAAGTGTTTTACTGTTCGCTTCTGCTCTTTCTGTTTCTGCACTCTAAACATGCAGCATGTTTTTAACCCATGGCTGGGTAAATGTGAACAGAACACACAGTTTGGTTATAAATTAACCTATGCAGGGTTTTGTTAACCCACCGTGGGTTAAATCAGCCCAGCGTTTTTAGAGTGTGTTAAACCCTTCATGGGAATTTCTTGCTTTCATTAAATGTGGTTCTTGTTTGAAGAGCTTAAACACTAAAGATTAACTTGAGTGTTGATAAAATGTCTTGATAATTTTTATTTTTGACATTGAATAAATGGATGTTTTTTTTTGCGTTCACATGAACATCATTTCATCCTTTATGTATTGGGAGTCACAATATAATTAAAACACAACTCTGCAACAATTAAGGCATGTTTTTCACTAAATGATTTTACAGCAGTGATACAAACAGAACTATTCAGAGATCAACCCTGTTACTGTGATGAGCTGCTGTTTTCATGTAAAATCACCATGTTTCACTCACTGAACGCCAGTCTTACATTAAACTCAGAGCTGCTGACAAACTGAAGGTTTCATTGTAAGAAGGTATTATTGAGAACCTTCATGTTGAGTGAAGCACTCTGTGTCTGTTATTCTGTGGTTTGTTTGACTGAGATATAACAGTTGTTATTGCTGACACGGGTTATGGGAGAATGATTCAGATCAGCTGTCAGCCTCTTCTGATGCTTTCAGCAGAATCACTTCACAGAGACGTCTGATCTCTGATCAGCACAACAGCAGAACCCTACACATGAGAATATTTACCACGCGGGACTTTGAGAGGCATGTGAGATGCATGAATCGAGCTGTTACAAATGTAACTGATGTTCAGGCAGGTTCAGCTTCTGCTGACAGGACTGCAGAAGGTTTATTAACACCAGTAGCAGAGTTTGAGATTTAGGTTCAGATTCTCTCTCTTCAATGACTTTGTCCTGTGTGCTGTTTAGTCCCTCAGTTACTGTGTGTGTGTGTGTGTGTGTGTGTGCACGCTTGTGTCTTCCTCACCTGACTGCAGGATATGACAAAATGTAAAAAACACAAAAATAGTGATTTTAATTCAAATTAAATGTTTTTTTATTGAAGAGAGAGTTTTATGATGTTGTTCATGTGAATCTCAATCACACATGATTAAGTGATTTAAGATTACAGAGACGTTTCTGTTGGACATTGGTAAAACTTCTGTGTTATACTGGAAACACTATCAGAGACACTCCTACACTTATAAGTCTGCTGTGGCTTTCACAAAACACACATTTTGTTGTTTGTGTGGGTGAGTTTGTCAGTAGTGATCAGAACAAACACAAGCAGAACATTTGTTATATATGATGAAAGCAGAATGTTTACTGTTTAATTCATATATATTTTTAAATGTTTTGTAGTTTGTTATAAAAACTAAACTTTAAAAATCTTATTTGTAGTTTTTCCTAAACTTTACACTTAATGTATTTATGGTACTGTAGTTGTTGTGTAGTTCAATCCTGATTGTAAATGATTTTATTTTGCAGGACAGCTCCAGTCGATGTAAAGAGAGGAAGAAGACGGTGTCGTTTGGCAGCATGCCAACAGAGAGGAAGATCAGCAGCGCCAGCGACTGCATCAATTCAATGCTGCACGGATCAGAACTGAGGAAGGTTCGCTCCAACTCAAGAATCTACTATCGCTACTTCCTCCTGGATGCAGACATGCAGTCCCTGCGGTGGGAGCCGTCCAAAAAAGAATCAGACAAGGCCAAGATTGACGTGAAATCCATTAAAGAGGTGCGAAGCGGCAAGAACACAGACACTCTCAGGGCCAACGGAGTTTCCGATCAGATTTCCGAGGACTGTGCCTTCTCCATCATTTATGGGGACAACTATGAGTCGCTTGACCTGGTGACAAACTCAGCAGATGTAGCAAATATATGGGTGACGGGACTCCGGTACCTCATCTCGTATGGAAAACACACTCTTAACATGATCCAGAGCAGCCAGGACAACATGCGAGCCTCCTGGCTGGGCGACCTCTTCGATGATGCGGGTTACGGTGCTGAAAAATCCATCGATCTGCGTTCATCTGTCCAGCTGATTAAGAAATTAAGTCCAGGAATCAAAAATGTCAAGATCGAGCTGAAGTTCAAAGAGTTGCACAAATCAAAAAACAAACCAGGTTGTGATGTGACCAAGGAGGAGTTCATTGAAGTCTTTCATGATCTTTGCACAAGGCCAGAAATTTATTTTTTGTTTGTTCAGTTCTCCAGCAACAAGGAATTTCTTGATACTAAGGACCTGATGATATTTTTGGAAGCAGAACAGGGTATGGCCAAAGTAAGTGAAGACATCAGCGTAGAGGTTATTCAGAAATATGAACCTTCAAAGGAGGGGCAGCTGAAGGGATGGCTTTCATTGGATGGATTTACCAGGTACCTCATGTCACCAGACTGCCACATTTTTGATCCTGAACAAACAACTGTATGCCAAGACATGACCCAACCTCTGTCCCACTATTACATCAACTCCTCCCATAACACCTACCTGATTGAGGACCAGTTCAGGGGTCTGTCAGACATAACAGGGTACATCCGGGCCCTGAAGATGGGCTGCAGAAGTGTGGAGCTTGATGTTTGGGACGGGCCTGATAATGAACCGGTCATTTACACCGGCCATACGATGACCTCACAGATCATATTCCGGAGCGTTCTTGACATCATCAATAAATATGCATTTGTGGCATCTGAATTTCCTTTAATCCTGTGTGTGGAGAACCACTGTTCACTGAAGCAACAGAAGGTCATGTTTCAGCACCTGAAGAAAATACTTGGAGACAAAATTCACTCAGATCCTCCAAACATTGAAGACAGCTTCCTTCCATCGCCCTTAGAACTGAAGAAAAAGATCCTTCTGAAGGGGAAGAAACTAGCGAGTAACTGCACAGGATCAGAAGGTGAGGTGACTGATGAAGACGAGGGAGCTGAAATGTCTCAGCGGATGAACGGTGAACAGGGAGTAGATCAGCAGGCGGTTACTCAACCCAAACAGTTTCAGCTCTCCAAAGACTTATCTGACCTGGTAACCTTGTGTAAGTCTGTCAGATTTACAGATTTTCAGACAGCTTTGCAGAGTCAGAAGCACTGGGAGCTGTGCTCTTTCAATGAGGTCTTTGCCAACAGATGTGCTGCTGATCAGCCTGGAGACTTTGTAAACTACAACAAGAAGTTTCTGGCAAGAGTTTACCCCAGTCCAATGAGAATTGATTCCAGCAACATTAACCCACAGGACTTTTGGAAATGTGGCTGTCAGATAGTAGCAATGAACTACCAAACTCCAGGGCTTATGATGGACCTTAACATTGGCTGGTTCCGTCAGAATGGGAACTGTGGTTATGTACTGCGTCCAGCTATCATGAGAGAGCAAGTGTCTTATTTTAGTGCCAATACTAAAGACTCGGTTCCAGGAGTGTCTCCACAGCTGCTTCACATAAAGATTATTAGTGGTCAGAATTTCCCCAAACCCAAGGGCTCAGGAGCCAAAGGTGATGTTGTAGACCCCTACGTTTATGTTGAAATTCACGGTATCCCTGCGGACTGTGCTGAGCAGAGAACTAAAACTGTCCATCAGAATGGTGACAATCCCATTTTTGATGAGAGCTTTGAGTTTCAGGTCAATCTTCCTGAGCTGGCTATGGTGCGCTTCGTTGTTTTGGATGATGACTACATTGGCGATGAGTTTATTGGTCAGTACACGATACCATTCGACTGCATTCAGACGGGTTACCGTCACATTCCCCTGCAGTCTCTCACAGCTGAGGCGCTACCACATGCCTGGCTGTTCGTCCATGTGGCCATTACCAACCGGCGGGGTGGGGGTAAACCTCATAAAAGGGGGCTTTCTGTCCGCAAGAGTAAACGTGGTCGGGAATATGCCACCATGAGAATTCTTCTCATCAAAGCTGTGGATGAAGTCTTCAAAACAGCTGCACAGCCACTTCGTGAAGCCACAGACCTCAGAGAGAACATGCAGGTGGCGCAACATTTACTTTACTGAGTATCAGCCAGTTTCACTGATTCTATTTACTGTTAAAACTACATAATCAACACTAAAAGTATGCACACATTTCCTTCAGGTAACAGGTTTGGCTGTTTGTAATTGTAGATTGATTCTATTCTAGAGAACTTTGCTTCTGACAAAGTGTGAACCAACACATGAGTGTAATGTCAGCTCAAGTCTTCTTGCACAGATAAACAAAAACCAAAAGATTTGAATCAGTTGCAACTCTTCAAAGTCACACAACTTGTTGAACTGGCCAAGAACACCTCAGAGCTTAGCTGCAGACAGACGTGTGTCTAGCCATGAGAGCGAAATATATTTTCATAAATAGGCTACAGGTAGAAGATCAGCCAAATGCTTTTTAATATTTGATGTGGGAGTTGTGTTGTGTAACAGAGGGCGAGCAAAATTCAAACAAATCTAATGTTTGTTTAGACATCATAGTGACCAAGTAAAAAGTGTTTACAGTGATTGTGTATCATCAGCACAATCTTTATAAATATATAAATATTCAGTTTGTGTTGCTCAGCACTAATGCTGTACACCAGTTAAACCACAGAATATATCAGATCTGCATTAGTGTTTATTTTAACATAGGCTCTTCTCTTCTGTTCTGCTTTGCTGGTTTATTTTATTCATAGTGCTTATGTTTCATTCTTCCTGTAGAAGCAGTGCCTGGCCTTCCGGCCGTAACTGTCTTGTGTGTCAGTTGTTCTACATGATAGTAATTTATACTGAGTGTATGTGGCTGTTTGTGTGTCTGTCCCCCACAATCATGCTTTTGTAGAAGTCAACACACCTTCTGAAACCACTTCCTGTTGTAGTTCTTGCTCATGTTTTCTCACTCCGAGAAAAATCTGCACCTTGCCACTTGCTGTGGTTTTTATTTTCATGTCACATCCCTCAACTGAGTCACTGTCTGTCAGAAAGCACATTCTGTTCATCATTTCAACAGTACATTCAGCTAACAGTGTATGATACTGCAGAAACAAATGTTATTAAATCATGTGTGACACTATGAAGACAGAGTACTGTATACTGTGCAGAATAATTTATTATTGTTAAGTGTTGTTAATAATGTAAATGTAGCATGAAGTCCACTCCACACATTTCTCATCTCTCAGACTGACACAGCGTTTCTGAAACATGTTTGGTTTAAGATGTTATCATTAAAACAAACAAATGTTTCTCTTGCAAGCATGGACATATTTGAGAGCATGTGTACTCACAGTGACCTGCGTGCTTCTCACAGAACGCCATTGTGCCATTTAAAGAGCTCTGCGGTCTGTCTGCCATGGCCAACCTGAAGCAGTGTATTCTAGCTCTCTCTCCACGCCTCATCGGGCCGGACAACAGCCCGGTTCTGCTGTTTAACCTCAGAGACCAGTACCCCACAATGGAGGTCCAGGGTCTTCTGCCTGAGGTGGTGAAGAAAGTGGTCACAGCTTATGAGATGGTGAGATTTACAGATTTCATATTTCTGTCTTTGAAGTTAAATTGGTGCAGTATTTGATTTCTAAGAAACAATGTTTAATACTGAAATCAACATCCAGACAAAAAGACAAATATATTTATTTATATACGCTAGATGTCTGTTCTGTGTGTGTTGCAGAATAAATGTGTTTGCACACAGTCCTGGCGTGTAACTAGGAGTAATAAACCCAGTGGATCAGAACGATCCCCACAACACCATAACATAACGGTGGTCAAAAGGGGGCGTGTCCACTAGCTGTTGGGGCGGAGCAATAAAGGGGTTTGTTTCTTTGGCTGTCAGTTAAAATATCAACAGCATTACTCAGAAATCACCTGTTGCACCTTTAAATGAATGAAAATGAACAGATTTCTGATTATTACTGTCACTGTAGTTTATGTAAGCAGATCATGGTGCAAAAACTCATCTTATAGTGTCTGGAGCTCCTACAGAAGATCTGAGAGCTACATGAGATTAAAGATGTTCTCCTGAGGAGCCGCATTGCTGTTGTCTCCCTGTGGCTCTATAAATACCCTCCCAGGGCTGCATCTGCCACCAGAACTGCAATTTCTGCTGCCATTAATGACGTAATGAGAGCCAGTGTGTCAGCAGCCGCAGCCCTGTGCATTAACATGCCACTGTTAGATGCACAGCATCCCGGCTCTTCAGATGTATGAGAATAAGATGGAATCATCTATAATAAATACTATTAGTTTAGTACATTTGTGTTGTTTATTGGATAAAAGTTGAAAAACATTTAGCAAAACTTTCAGCAAAAAATCTTGATTGATCAGTTAAACTTATTCCTGAACAGTAAAACAGTTCAAGTCAGCGGCTGTGAGTAGATTGTAGACTTTCAGATACTCTGAGGAAAGTGTTTGTTGTGCTGGTCTGTGCAGAACTCATCACTGTGATGCTGCTGTGAGAGGTTGCCATGACGCTGTTGTGTGGTTAATGAGGTGTGTTGTTTTTTTAAGTGTGTTGCTATGACACTGGGGTGTTTTGGGTGGTTGCTAGGGTGGTCCGATCGGTGCTGCGTGATTGCAGGGCAGCCCATCTTCATGTCTGTGTGATTTTCTGCTTTCTATTGAAAAATGAGGCAGCTGTTTTTCTCAGTTTCCTCCTGAATATATTCATTGTATATCTCACTGTATCAGCCTTCTGTCTGTGTGTAACAGTTCATGCATCTGAAAGGTTAAGATAAACGCACTGTAAGCATTTATAAATGACACTCATTGTGAGTGGTAGTGGCGTTTATTTGTGTTGGTCCTGTGGTGAGATGTCTCTCTGAATCAGCTCTACAGCGAGCAATTAAATATAGACATCAGCTCACTTCATTAGATCAGATCCACTCTCAACAGTAGAGCATCCATGTAACCATGGTTACATGGTTAGTGGCACTAAATCAATTAGATAGTATTGTTAATACTATATGTTAGCAAACCATCACTGTATGCACATTCCTTTCAGAAGACTTTCAATTCACTTTCAAAAGTCTGGAAGCTGCAATATATGCTTGCATTAAATGCACTGTGGCATCAGCTGCTGCAGAGCTCAACTGTTAGAACTGACATCAAGATGTTACAGGAATCAAACAGTTTCTTGTGTCTTCATGTGTTTCAGATGATCCAAACCAGCCAGACGCTGCTGGAGAACTCGGACAACATTCACCAGAAAATGCTGCAGGTCCAGAAAGCAGGTAAAAATGAGCAGAACAGAACAAAACAGAACTGTGTTCCAACAGTGAGATGATCGATGGACCCTCTCTGAAACATTGTGCTCGTATGCTAAAAAAAACCTAAGCTAATGCTGCTGCGCTTTTGTTTACACAAGACTGCTTACACAAGCGTTGTCTTCACCTGGGTGATGTTTTGCTTTTCAAACACCCTTCAAGTGGCGTTTTGACATTAGTCTGAACTCAGATTATCAGGGCCGCAAAGCTAAACATCTACAGCCTATCAGAGCGCTGCGTTCACACCACCTGCACGCCACAGTTGCTGAAGATCAGCCTGAACTGATGCGCTCTGAAATAAAAGAGAAACATGAAAGCAGAAGAAAGGCGGCTGTCCTTTCTCAAGCATTTGTGTCATTTTCAGGGTGCATTTGTGCCCCTTTGATATTGCATGATGTATTTTGAAGTACACAGTGTAGTTCTGTTCAAGTTTTAAGAGTCAGTTAGTACAAAATTTAATCTAAAAAACGCATTTAAATCTGATTCTCCAAAGTCACGCTTTTCATAAGATGTAACGGTTCCTGTCACCTGCTGTGAATTTTTTGACATTTATCTTATGTTCATTTATCTTGGTGATGTGAAGGGAATTATTGATCACCATTGTGTTCAGGGCTGTTTTAACAGCTTGGTGTTTGTTGCTAGGAGACAGTGATTGGCAGGTGATGGATCTGGTGAAAGCATTGGTTATGTTTGCTGTTAGTGATCACACCTGAACACAAATAACACCAGATGTTGAGTCATGCCAACAGTGACTCAACACCACAATATTTCCTGCTGCTTGATTTCATAAATTAGAAATGTTGATGCACAAGTAGTTAAAATATCATTTTTAATGTTGCTCATACTTAAATTCATGTGTTACACTGACTGTATTCAGTATGTAACACATTACAGTCAGTATATATATTCTTTCTCTCTGCACTTTGAATGCAGTTACAAGTTAAAAGTTAGAAAAGTCTTATTTTTAAGTTATTGATTTCCAGACTCTGGCCACATCAGTTATTAATTCTCTTGTTTCGACACCAGCAGAGAATCTGTGTCTGATCTGAAGCAAACGCTATAAATCAATCTTTCCATGAGCTGCCCACACGTTTCAGTGGAAACATTAAAGAAACGTTACTGCCCTGATGACACTGCAGTGGGAGTTTAATCAGGAGGATGAGATAATTGTAAGCACCCAGAGATGTAGAGAATAATAATGATGAATATGTTAGTTCTCTCACGCGCTGGTTTGTGTTGGTAAACTCTGTAATCCTTCTGTTTGTAAGAAATCCATCTGCCTCATAAACATCATCATCATTTGCAATGAGTCTTACTGGCAGGTGTGTTTTACTCAGTACACATACACAATAAAAATAACAAAAAGTTCCTTGTCAGGAAACACTGAGGGTGAATCTCGCATCACATGCTGATCTTTTCAGTGAGATAAAATGAGATCCCGCTTGGGATTCGTGTATGGAATGACAGCCTGGGTTTTCCAACTCTGCCTACAGTATGTTGCTAGGCAACGCCTGCGTGAAGTCGAAGGTCCGTTTTTCCTCAGCACGCATGTTACACGTCACGCATGTTAAACCTCTCTTTACCTGCAGCTGTCAGGTCTGACATCAGCACAACACAAACCATGATGAGATATGGAGGTAGTGACTGATCTCTGCAGCATCATTGGTCTGTGAGAAGTGAAACAGTGTCTCTTGTGCTGTCTCATTCACCAGTGATCTGCTTCAATGAGGGTGTTAGATAAACCGTGACCCTGTTGGGCAGAAAACCTGTTTATTGACACATGAACACCCAGTTTCATCTAACAGTCTGATGTCTCACCTTCAGATTCTGTCTCATCAACATTGATCAGAATGTTTGCTTTATATTATGTTTAGAAAAGTGATTTTTCTCAAGCGTTATTGAGTAAGTTTTCCACTTTCTAGTGTTTTATATAGGAAATGTTATTTATCACTTATATAGAGAATGTTATTGATCATATGATGTCTGTCTTTCAGCGATGGAGTTTCATGAGAAGCTTCATGATCTGGCTGTGAAAGAGGGACTGAAGGGCAGAAAACTCCACAAATCAGTGGAGAGTTTCACCTGGAACATCACCATCCTGAAGGTGAACATCACAGACCATCACAGACAGAGCCACATGTGTGAATCAGTTCTGCACAGACCCTGAAGTGCGTCACACTGCATTTAGTGCTAACAACAGAAAGTTCTCCCATATATTCATCCTCATATATCCTCACAGATAAATAATGACCGAATGTTTCTTCTGTTTACACCAGCTCAGTTATGTTTGGCTGGTGTTGATGTTTGTTTGCTGTCTTCTCAGGGTCAGGCAGATCTGCTGAAACACGCCCGTGCAGAAGTGCTGGAGAACCTCAAGCAGATCCACTACGCCGCCCTCACCTGTAACCTGGGCAAGGGCGGACCGCCAGCCGAGTCCAAAGCCAGCAAGAGCCTAGAGGCCATCCCAGAGAAAGCCGTGGGGGAGGAGGACATCACAGATGAGGAGAACTGATGAAACCTTCGTCCATCCTGCAGGTTCTCTGTGTAAGGGCTGCAGCCGGGTCTTCATCCACAGGGTATCACCAAGAGAACAAGAGAAGCATTTCATGAGAGGAGCAGAAGCCTTCTACTTCCTGTTTCCACCTCTCCACTTCCTGTTCTTATCTCTGTCCTTGAGAGATCTGTGAGACAGAACTTTCCTCCGGGTCTCTCTGCAAGCACAAACTTTGAGGAATATGTGGGATTAGAACTGGAATCATAAATGTGAGAATCAGAGCTGAGCTGTTTACAATAAAGAACTAATTCATGTCCTGTCTGCCAAAACAGTATAAATATATATATATGGAGTTCTGTCACCTTTTCTGCTATGTGAACTTGGATGAAGTTATTTTGTTAACAGAAAGGGCCGTTTTAAAGAGTTCATATTTTATTTGTTTGTACAGATGAAAAGCAGTCCAACTGTTATGAATACTTCTCAGATACCATTCTGCCTTTTTACTGAATGTCTGTCTTACATTTGCCTTTTCTAACCCAACAACCTGCTTCTGGTTTGTATTTTGCCTCCAGCTCTTATTTGTCGTCCCTTTGTGCCAAACTACTGATGTACTTTGTGAACCACGGTCACTCTCACACACTGACCAGAGGTGTAACTGGACATTAAAGAAGAGATTTGTTGATACATTTCACTGCTGTTATTGTGTATTTATTTTGATCATCTGTGGGTGATTGTTTCAGAGATGTCCGTTTGTTGACCTGTGTTAAGACCCAGAGAATAAACTGTGTTAATTACATTCTTCACCTGTGTTGCGGACTGACGTCATACTTTATGCTGTAATCTGATTGGCTGTGTTAGAAAAACACCTCATTACATTACAGATGTTTGTTCAGATGAATGCCTGTAACAGTGAGGCAGAGGCTGCCTGACAAACCAGTTGCTTTGGTATAATAATGAATTGATGAACTGTGGGTAATTCTTCACAGGTCTCATTATTGTTAAACATCTGGAGGCGGATTTATTTCTCAATATTTCTTGACTGGTTTGGTAAGTTTCCAGTTTTGCTCGTTTGAATTCTCCAAACATTCAGAACTGCCTCGGTTACTATAGCAGCGACGTGGTGACGTCAAAAACAAGATGGCGGCGCGCGTCCACAGGTGAGCTGCTCTCCGGTACACGCGCCGTTAACCTTCATCATCCTCCCGACGGAGAAACGGCCGTGATGCGCGGATGCGGTTTATTTAACCGGATCATCGGACACTTTCACAAACCTGCCGCGTCTCTCAGCGTCTGATGCTCCGGATC
>JBAJNP010012993.1:0-12658 GCA_036877545.1 Yasuhikotakia modesta | reverse complement strand
ATTACATTTACATTAAATGTTTACATTATGTTTACATAAGCGTGTACATTAGCTAGCTAGGCTCCATTATGACCAGATACAAAGTTGTGTTTTGTTGAGGCACAGGGCAGCTCTGTATAAAGATTTCTCCCTCCACAAGCCGGACATCAGATAAGCTGTACGATTGAAGAGGGAATCAGTGATATTGTTTTACAGGTGTTGATGTGAGTTCTGAAGCCACGTCGACTTTGACAAGCAATCAACTGATAGCGAGACACAAACTGCCCTTGTAAGGCTCCCACTGCCGTCTGGACACGACCCACTCTGTCACAACCGGGAATGACTAATTAATGCTTCGCTGATAGAAGACACCTTTTTATAAGTATCTGTTACTCTCCGGCCAATAGTGACCAAGCAAAGACAGAATCCATCTACATTATTAATTCAGGAGGTTTATGGAGTAGTGTTTAAGGAGTGCATCTTTCCACACTCCCGCAGCGCTCCGTCGTTTCTTTCGCTCTGGAGAACTGACTAGATGACGGTCCCAAGGGCCTCCGTTTCACTGTAGACATGCAGAGGAATAGATGATCCTTTTGAATTTTTATGACTTGGAAAGTGTTTTGGAGGCGTTTTGAGGCGATACGTGACACCTGCGATCGATGGGACTAATCTAAACGATGACACATATTCCTTCATAAACCTAATTCACCAATAAAATGTATCTGCTTTTTAACGACACGCTCTCAAATGCATTAGTAGGGACGGTTGATCTATAAAATTGTGACCTTGGGGTCCACACACAAGCACACACGCTTCCTGCTGGGTGTGTAATATAAATGACCTTGCTTTAGTTTTGATGGATGTAGAATGTGTGTGTGTGTGGCAGTGCTTTATTACAGCAAAGCCGTTTGTCACACAGACAGATGATTTAAGTTAACGTGGTGGTCTGATGAATAAAAACCTCATCCTTTGTGTGTGTGTGTGTTTACTGTACCACATTACTGTACCACAGGCTGAGACCTTCAACTCCTTCCCCTCAGCTTACAGGCAGCTCTGAAGGTCTCACAGCAATAAGAGAAGCGACGTTTATTCACAAATCCTCGTCTTTTGGGACACAAACATTCCCCTGATATGAAACCAATGGGAGCTCATTGTTAACGGAAGAGCCTTAATCTCCACTGACACATCGTGACTGTGGGTCACTTTCATTGCTGATGCTTTCTGTACACAAACTTTTCATGGCAGGCGTAAACCTCCAGAGAATGATCTAGAATCTGCTTGACAGTTTCATGCCAAGTCTCACAAGGAAGCTAGAAACGTATCAGGCTTAGCAAAATCCTGACAAAACCTGTCAAATTACAAACCTGCACAACTCATAATATGCAAAAGGAAAATAACTAACATTGTGTGACAGATATCCTTTACAGATTCTTAAAGGGCCACTTTTAAGTACTTATAAGGATAAAGGAAATGTTGATGTCACACATTGTGGAATAAATATCCATCATGGTTGTGTATATATCAGGTTTTTGTTTGTAATATTGTAGATGTTTCATATTGGGTGTGATGTAATGACATTAAATTTTTAAGTAGTTTAAAAAGTTTTAAAAGACTCGCCTAACATGAAAGAAAATGATTGTTTCTCATTTCAAATTGTCACTCTGCTGTCCTGCCCATCTGTCACTTCTCAATTTTTATGAGACACTTTAACGTTTTTTGGAAAAACTTTGCTTCTGACATGACAGTAATGACAGCTTCAGCAGAGAAATGATTTCTTAAAAAAACAAAATTGTATGAATTGTAAAAAAAAGGGCAAATTAAAATGTCTTTGTTTTTAAAACCTATTATATTTATTATAGCATAAACATGGCAAGGTCTCGAAAGAGACATATAAGTATATGATTTTATAATTAAAAATAATTAATACTCTTCAAATATAATGAAGTAATTAGACACAATACCAAAAGTAAAATAGGAAAGTCTATCCTTCAAAATTAAAAATCACTATTTAAAAAACTAAATCTAAAGAAAATGCCTCAAAATTAAAGAATCACAATAAGAGCAGTTAAAGTTTGTTTCAGTGTGAGTCAGCAAACAGCTGACAAAACAGTAAACAAACTATTTATAGCAACATAAAATACCTGCAAGACTTCAGATATCTCAGTGATTATGGAGCACAAATTATCTCAGGCTTTCACACTGCTCCTGCTGTACAAACCTCTGTTGACACAAACACCTAGAAAACTGTTTCACAAGCACTCATAAGACATCAGTTTTAATTGGGTATCTCCAAACTGTGGGCATGTGGGTAAATTAATAAAAACTAACTAATAAGTGAATCCACAGACAATATGTTCACATCGCAGTAGGGGGGTTGGTGTGTGTGTGTGTGTGTGTGTTGGGGGGGTGGGCGATGGGTTGTGGGTTTCAGGTGTGAATTAACTTGGATCGCTTTGAATATCCTGATTTATTCCAAATGTGTTTGAAAATCCCCCAAAGAATATTAAACTGGCATGATGCTTGAGAATTAATGAAAAATTAATGGAAAGGAAACGGGTCATCAATAAAACTTTCATTATTATGGTGAAATAAATGCCAGCAAATGCAGCTGCTCCTTTATAAAGCCACACATGACGTTAAAATACCTCAGAAACGTTCAGACAACTGAATCAGCACAAATAGTGTTTAAATGTGTGCAGCCGTGCTTCTGTTATGTATCTGTATGCTTCAAACAGATAAATTAATACAATTTATTATGATTATTTGCAGAAATCACATCCAAACTTACATACACACATTTTGTGTTTTCATTTTGTGTCACATTTTCACATTTTTGTGAAGGATTTTAAGAACATGACATCACCCCTCAAGCCTGGAGGTGTGTCGAATGTTGACATGCACCCTAGCATCGCTTGACGTGCGACACAACAAACCGTCCAGAATATGTATGCTCACAAACACTGCAGTAAATGACACCTTGTTTACATCAGGATTGTGGGTCAATCCGATAGCCGTAATGCTATCAATACAGAGTTTTGTTATCTGTGCTCGATTAATCGCACTGTGTAAACACAGGCTGATAGCAGTTGTTATGCATGAGCACAGGTGCTCTGCGTCATACGGGTCCCTACAGATGTCCCTGTGTGATTTCCCCGTCCTCCAGCCCTCAAAAACGCAGCACCTTGAGTTAATGAGAAATAAAAGCCTCTGTTATTGCTTATCAGAGCAAGCAGAACACTCACCCCACCATAATCAGCCCCCTCAGGGTACCCCAGCCACCCACAGACCCTTTGTCTGGGCCATGAGTGAAAACAATACACACTTCAGTGTGTGTGTGTGTGTGTGTGTGTGTGTGTGTGTGTGTGTGTGTGTGTGTTGATGACGAATGAATACGAAAGGTCTTTTAGTTGCAGCTGGCTGACCTGAGGAAGATAAACATATTGCATAAACATTAATTTGATTGGTCAATTACCACTGAGGGTTCTTTGCCATCGTGAACAGCCTTCAGTTAATCGAAAAGCAGAAGTTAAGTAAGAAAAAGTAAATAAAAATTAGTTTTTAGTTCTGTTAATTGTTGCAACAAATATGATATATAGCTTCAGCTTTATACACATAAATAATTCAGCCGTCTGCATTTCATTGTGCAAATATATTACATGAGTGCCTTTTTTAAAATCTGCAGATTTGGTTTAGTGCACTTATCTGACAATTGGGACACTCTAGGGCGGATGGTGGAAATTTGCATAAACGTCCAGTGAGGTTTAATGTTGGTGAGATGGAACTGATCTGGAGTCAGTGTCAGAGCTGAGTGGAGAATAATCTGAAGGTGTTCATCCAGACACAGAGACTGAGCCAGCAGGCACTAAGCCAGTCACACGCTGCCAATACACACTTTAAGTGACAGGAGCAGAACAAACACACTGTTGCATGATGTGGAACTAATGCATCTTACAAACAGTGTTCACACACATAAACACACACACACCTGACACACACACACTAGTGCACATTCTACAAAACAAAACATTTCCACTTCACATTTAGCCCCCAAATTCTCCTTACTGTAATCTGCCTGTTTATTCTTCATACTTTTATATTATTCTCCAGTTCTTTTATTATGTTCTACATTTAAATAATGCCATATTGATTGAATTATATGCAATACAATGTATAAAAATTGTATTGTTGTATAGAAATCAAAACAAAAGCAATCATTGCATTACAGTATTTTATTAACAATAATCTCACAAGGCAATAAAATCTTTATGGTTCTGTAGCCTAATGTTTTATTTTCAAAATGCAAAATGTAATATTCTCCTCTGTTCAATCTGTGAATCATAAACAGGCTGCCTTGAGTTAATACACTGAAATGTGTTTAATGTATTATCATTATTATTATTATTAAAGTCATGGCAAGAAACCACAATGGGGGATGTTTAGTCTGCCAGCCAAATGGGGACTCTAAACAGCATCTCTTCATTCTCATAGGCCAAGAACCGGCTCCAGTTTAATTGATAGCCATTGTGACACTTTGCCAGCTGTGATACTTCAGACAGCCAGCCGGAGGAGAAACACAATACCTCATATTTATTGCACACCTCAAACCAGTTTACCATAGATTGACAAGCAGGCCACTTAGGTACCCACTGAATCAAATAAACATGTTGCATCACTTGATAATAGCTCTCACTTAGAGCTACAGCCCAACTGATCCACACATTTTCTAAGATTACGATGCTCCTTCTGCCCAAACTCTGTCTCAAGATGGAAAGCAGAGGTTCTGATGTTAAAGGCTGGTCATCAGTAATACACTTTGCATGGCTAAAGGGTGGAGGATGGATTACTGTAATGAAATCCCACAAAATTGAATTATCTCCGAGCGGTAAAAGCTACACGCTCCATCTGAGTGGAGAAAACGACTCAACACAGAGGGCTCTCGTTTGAACTGAAGTAACCTCTAATGGACCCTGTGACCACCGTGGCTGTAAAGCCCACCCACAGATGCAGCTTTGTCACTTTGAATTATTTTCCTTGCTGTCTGTTTATAGAGCAAACCTGTCCGCATTTGTCCAAAAGAATCTGCCTGTAATTTCACCGAGCTGTAGCAGAACACCGCACAACGACCGCAAAGGAACAACAAACCCCAGCAGCTGAAATTGTTCTCCAAAAATAGCGCTCATGTACAGATTTCTGGAGAGGCAACAAAACTTTAAGTTTGGTGGCAAGAAAATGTATCTGCCAACAGTGTGTTCCCCTCATTCAGACAGCAGAAATAGCAGAATGCAGTAACATGAGTAACCCTGAGACAAGAGCCATCATGTTATTTCAAACCTGTATGCAAGGTCATTTTTTGCTATTTAGGAGTTGAGCCCCAGTCCCTGTAAACCTTTATGGAAAAGAATGACCAGGACATTGTTCAAACATTTTTGTTCCCCTAAAGAAAGAAAATCATACATCAAAATCATACCCCCATGTTTATTTAAACACGTAAGATTTTCTTTCTTTAGTGGGACAAAACATGTAATATATATACATACAATCTGTCCTTAACTTTTGTTTAAAATTGATGTTAGTGGATTAGTAAACTGTGCACAATGATTAGCAGTCAGTGAGCATGCATATGTAAACTGTAAATAGGGTTAAACCGTCCATGCCTCAGGATTAGGAAAGCATATTTATAAATCAATGGTCCGAAGTGGCCACAATACAGGTAACTGTGAATTCAAGAACCAAACTACAGTTTCCTACAACATTGCTACTTCTGTATAGAATCGGAAGATAGAAATATTGATTAAATGTTTATTTTGCTATATAAATTCACCAAAAAATTTGACCAGTTCACTGCAATCAGGGCTGCATCGTAAACCTAAGTGCACCATAAAGCCAAATGAACAATTTCTTTGAAGGGCTCTTAGATGCAAAAAATGGATAGTCTGCTGTCTTTGACGTCACAGATTACGCAGCAGTTAGATGACATCATCAGCACTGGACAACATTGTCCAGGAGCCCCAGACTAACCAATCACATGCTATTTAAGGCTGAAAGCAATTGGCTCTAAAAAAAATCAAACCCAACACAGAGTTGATCTGCTCACCAGTGTTTTTTTACTTTAAAACTATAGTTTTTATTAAACCTTTTTTTAGCATACAACTATGGAACTTTTAGCATTGCATTATTGCATCTATATTGCTAACTATATTTAACATTTACACTTAAATTAGGTATTTAGATATGGATTAGACCTGGATATCTACTGTAGGTATTGCATTTTGCTATTCTTAATTTGCTATATTTAGGAATGAAACATAATAGTTAGATTTCAGATATAGAGAAAAAGTGGGAAGTAATTGAATGCTCCTAAGGCTTGTTTGAGCTTTATTTGACTTAAGCAGCCTGGAAAGTGTTTTGGACAATTATTCAAAGGAAATCTGCAAGGAATCCTCATATTAGCTTTATTCCCCGAAGAGTGTTTATTGTTGTAATTGAAAAACTGCTCTCTCTCTCTCTCTCTCTCTCTCTCTCTTTCTTTCTCTCTCTCTCTCTCTCTCTCTCTCTCTCTCTCTGAGGGAAGTGGGCGAGGTTTTGCACACCTCTGGGATGGTGCTGGACAGCATTTTATCACATTTGTGGTGTAGGCGTCGCCAGGAACGGTTCGGAATGAACCGGCGTCAACAATGCAGCGCCTCCCGAATCCGCTCTCCTCGATAAACTCGTTCCCGAAGCGAAGTGAACCCGAACTATGAAGACAATCTGACCCTTTGCGCGTAAACCCTCCGGTTTAAACGACCGGGCAACATATAAACTTGTGCGCTTTGCAACGACAGACTAATATTGTGTTAGATATAAAATGGAAAATACCAGAAAAGGACGCGTCGGCTCTTTATTTCACACTTTAAGGAGTCATTTCACCCTGTGCGTGATGTGTTTGTGCGCTTTATCAGCAGAGTCTTACGAGTGTCCTTTTTTCTGCGAATGTGAAGCCACAAATGTCACCTGCACGGACTCCGGAGACATCAAACTGCCCCTCGGCGTGTCCTGGAGTACCCAGATCTTAACTTTAAAAGGAAACAGCATCGCAAATTTGATCGAGCGAGCTTTTGCACCCAACGACACAGATATGGACTTGCACACGCTCTCGCTGCAGGACAACAACATACAGGTGATCGAGCGATGCGCTTTTGGGGGACTGTCCCGTCTTCGCACCATAGATCTGAGTCACAACAATTTAATGACCGTGTCTCCCGAGGCTTTCCACGGCTTGGGACAGCTGCGAAATCTTTACCTTAATAACACGTTGACGGATTCGGGTGCCAGGGAATTACCAAGCGCGCTGTCCGCGCACAGTTTGCGTAATCTTCAGAGACTGGAACTGTCGGGGAATCACTTGACGGCAATGCCTCTCCATGGATTTGGCAACCTCAATTTAACCACACTGGTACTGACGAATAATTCTCTTGAGACGTTGGATAGAGGCAATATATCAAACTTAAACGAGTTCAAGCTGATACGCGTTTACTTGGAGATGAATCGGTTTAAGTGTGACTGCGAACTGCAGGCGTTTTATTACTGGCTAAGGAACGGCTCCCAGTGCGCGGACGCGAGTCGCTTGCTCTGCGCGCAACCCGACGGTAAGAGGGGGACACCGGTGGAGAAACTTAATAAGGAGGAGATGACGTGCAGGAGCAAAGATCTGGAAGCGGTTTCTTACGTGTTTCTCGGTATTGTGTTGGCCCTCATCGGAGTTGTGTTCCTCATGGTGTTATACTTGAACAGACGAGGCATTAAGAGGTGGCTCAATAACATCAGAGAGGCGTGCCGGGATCAAATGGAGGTGTATCATTACAGATACGAACAGGACTCCGATCCAAGACTAGCAAACGTTGCCGTTTAAGCGGAACTTGGTGATACCGCGTCCTTGAACTCTTTAGTGTCGCGGTTTTTAAGTTGTCGTTTAAATTAAAGACTGTGGAATGAACGCTGTCTTATATGCATGAGTCTCCAAATGTACAACAAGGCATACATGGATGTTCCCAATAACATAGGAACCAAAGTTATGTGTGTACAGCAAACCAAACACGCTGATGTTATCAGGAAGTCCGGTTTTAAAACCAGGCAAATGTTGAGTAAAAAGCTACCCCCTGTTATATGAAGACACAGGCATTTATGCATCCATTAATACACACAGTTGCAGGTTTAGTTACAGCTCAAGTGCATTTTGAGTGAATGTATATATGTGCACATATGTGCACTGCCTGGGGACTGTTACATAAACGTTTTACACCCATATAACCTTGTATACAGTGCCAAGTTTAAACAATGCTAAACTACAATAAGACACAACAAGAGTCCATTTTAGGCAATGTTTGAGTTTAGGCCTTAATGACCTTGTTAGTTTGTACAGAGATTTGACAATGTACAAAAATGTCCAACATGCACAAACTTATTGCATATTAACTTAAAGTGATGCTGCCCGGTTACCTTGTATTGAAATTATGTCATGAAGCAGTGACACAATAATAATTATATGACCTGCATCCTCAATAAAGCTTGAGATGTTATAAATATCTGGTTTATCTGAGTCATGTTTCTTTCTTCCAGTTAGAAAAGAAAGCGTTTCTGCTTAAAAATGCGTTTCTGCAGCTCAACTGGTAGAGCATTGCGCTAGCAGCGCGAAGGATGTGGGTTCAATCCCGAAAATGTAGCAAATGCGTAGAATTCACTACAAGTTGCTTTGGATAAAAGCATCTGCCAAATGAATAAATATAAATTTGCTTCAAATTTTGTTTTTAAACCACAAAGGCTGGAAAACAAAACTCTATGACCACAAGGCAAAACAACATGGCAGCGATACATTCCCCTTAGGCTGAGCTCATTCTTTGCATTTGTGAGTGCACAGGAAATTAATTCTCATCCATAGACATGCACAGAGTCTCAAATACAGCATCGTTTACGTGAGCCATCGTTCTCTCATTTCCCACCAGCTGTATCACTCCCCTCAGATCCTGAGTATCTCTCCACAATACTGATGATAGCTGAAGACAATTTGCTGCTGTGCTAATAAAAGAAAAGATTCATGACTGATGACAAATCGGTGACATAATTATAGCAGAGCTAGGACTGATCTCATCAGGACCGTGACTGTAACAAGGCTAATGTCCTATAAATCTTAGGTTTGACCCCTGTTCATGCTACATTTGCCAGAATTTAATTACTAGGTTTCGTACGATTGGGTGTTTGATTTTAAAGACAAGGTCAGTTGTGCACTAGGGCAACCCGGGAAAATGAGGCAGCGTACTGTGTAAGATCATTTTCCTCCAGGCAGCCTGGAACATTTTAAAACTTGGTAATATATAGTTTGAAAAATTTGTTTATTAATGTTTACCGTGGTGGCCCTTACGCTTCATTAGGATTTCATTATTTTCAGAAAGTGTACACGGTTCTTAAACTAAATAGCAAAACGAGTGGCTCCGAAAAACAACAAAAGGTGGAGGTGTTTATAATAAATGTGCTGACGGCATCTGTTTAGGTCTTATAAGAAAGAATATTTTCTGCATCATTCAGCATCATTCATGCTTAAACATAAAAGTTCCAAAGGGGCCTTAAAGCTTTATGCTGCAGGAAACTTTATAAGTTAACAATAAACTTCATATCCACTGATTTAAAAAAAAAACATCTTATGTAACCCCACAAAAACAAGACACTGCACAGCTGAACAAACCTCTTTTACAGAAAGAGTTTAAGTGTGTTGATAACTAAAATAAAGCATTAAGCTTTCAACCAATTACTATGGGCTCGGATAGAAAAACACAGTTTACTCAAAAGTACATTATCATAAACTTCAAACACAGGCCAGTTTAGTCCCAAGTAGTAGTAAATTAGTGCACAAGTATACTTGTACTACAAGTATACGTGTACTTACTACATAAAGTGTAGACTTTTCTTAAGTGAAACTTTGCTTAAATGAAATTAAAGTTTAGTGCTTTTTTGCAAGATGTATTTTGTAACAACAATAACTTATTAAATATTTCCCCAAAATGTGAATTTGTTGCTTTGAGAGTTCAGACTCTATTGGTCTCGTAAGCCTGAGTGAAATTTTAAATGACTTTGTCCAATTCATTGGCTTTCTAAAACTGTGGAAAAGGTCAAATATTTATGCAAACCAAAGCAAAATGGAAAAATAGCAAGGGATAAAGAAGGAAACTGGTTGAAATAGGCTATTTCCCCTCATAATGGCCGGCCGTGGTCTTTTGTGTTCTTTTGGTCTTGTGCCAACTCATTTTCTATAGTCCGACAACCAGCTATTATGGTTCTATATTATCTTTCATGCACCAGAAACACATTAGCGCAGTGTCTGCAAGCAACAGTCTAGAGCTATTTTCAGTAGATTTTAGAAGTTTTTTCCAACATACGTTAATATTCAATGCAACTATTGCCATAAACGACAAGATTTTAATGCAAAGCAACATCCAAAACAAATATTGAATAATATGTTTTGTGCATTATAAACCCACTTTTTTGAAAAGTAGATTTGTTGTGTTCTGGAGTTAACAAAAGAAACCTAATAAATTATTTCTTCTGTGTTTATGAGGATATTTGAAGCAGTTCACTGAGATTAAAGGTAATCGTTGCTTTATCCTAGTGTTTTATTAGTCAATGTTTCCTGTTATTTAACAAATAAATAAACAAACACAGTTATACTGACCTCAGACTTAAAGTCCTGATATCCATGTCACTCAATTGCTTGTTTTTAAGATTATGAGAGTGTTATGTTTCCGTGTGTTTCAATTGTTTTGCTCTGAGGACAAACACTGTTGTGTTTATTTTCATTCTGCCCTCATGAGTTGAGATCAGTGTTGGGCTAATTAAAGCAAAAATCATCCACACATATAAAGACTGATCGTTTTATTTCTAAACTGTCTTAATAAAACAATGAATAACTAACTGTTAAATTAGTCATTTAATTCACTGTTTTAAGAAGAACAGGGTTGTTTGGGAGCCATGTGGGTATTTGTGTGTGTGTGTGTGCGTGCGTGCGTGCATGCGTGTGTGTGTGTTTCACTTTGGCTGGATTGCATTTGTAATTTCTCAGTTATAATTTAAAAAAGAGGCAGATTGATGCATTTATACTGAACTGGTGGCTGAGTATGAGCAGTCAAAACATCTTATATAACAGCATTTTGTCAATTAAATAAATAGCATACATTTTTAAAGCTAGTAGCAAATTTACTTTTAGTTTTAAAATGTTATGAAGATAAAATATAAGGGAAGTGACACTGTCTTCTTTTCATATTACTCTGTAAATGATGATAGATGTTTGAGTTTTACAGCACTGGTTGCTTGTATAGAGTCGGGCCCATCTCTGTCTGAGGCAACACACATTCATTTGCTGCAAAATTACTGCAATATTACAGCAACAGCCTTATATTTCTAAATGTAATTAGTGTAACACAAACAGGAAGGAAGAAAAGATAGAAGGGCGGATAAACAAAGAACAAAATGGAAAGAAGGATGGGAAAGATGGAATAAGGGAAGGACGTGAATTTAACACTCAATTCATCAAACTGTCAACAGTTAACAGCAGTACAGGATCGGCTGTGGTAGACTGAGTCCTTCTAAATCATGTGAGGATCAGATTCCTGATGCATACAGAGCTGTCATACGTTTATATATTTACAGTACAGTAAATCTGACATCAATCTTCAGTAGAAAATTATTAATATTACTGTCATAGTAAAAAAAGCCAGAACAACTGAGGAGAACAACTGAAATGTTCAGATCAACAAAATTTTATACTGTATTGCACTGTATATGGTTTTCTTACCTTAATATCTGAATATGAAGTTGATTGTTCCACCGTGAGATTTTAATACTGTACAGGACACAAACACCAAAACAGACTAATTAGTTTCACTTATTAGTGAAGTATATTAGCCATTAGTGAAGTAAAAGCAAACTAATGAATGTCTTTTCTCTCTTTTCTCTCATTTCTATTTCCCAACGACACCTCTGCAGGCCAAACTGGGTGACATTATTTACAGTTTTTGAACTGTTAATGATTTTACAGTTGGTACATTGGCATATGCACTTACAAAGCACAAGCTTTTCTTCACACTAACTAGGACTCATTAAAATCTTACTGTCTACCAGTTTTGTTACCAAAGGAGTTCCTGGAAAACTGGTGGCAGCTTTTGGGAATTTTTATGACCAAGCAGCTCTGTTTTCCTCATTAAATTGTGCTATCCTTGAAGGATAACACAATAATCGCATTAGCAATTAAGGCCAAAAGTGAAGTTTGCGACAGCTTCCAAGTAAGATAAACTGTAAACTGTTATATAATATATAATATCTGAATAATAATTTTGTCCATTATTGTTTCCTGTTATTTAACAAATAAATACACAATTGTACATAATTAGGATAACCATACCGACCTTAAAGGACCTGATAATGATGTTTTTAATTGCCTTTTAAGTTATGAGTGTATTATGATGTCTTGTGTTTAGGGAGATCAACTGTTTTGCTCTGAGGACAAACACTGTTGTGTTTATTTTCATTCCGCCCTCATGAGCTGAGATCAGTGTTGGGCTAATTAAAGCAAAAATCATCCACACATATAGACCGGCTGTCTATATTTTAAACTCCTTTAATAAAACAATGAACAATTAACTGTTAAAAAAGT
>JBAJNP010012992.1:0-12659 GCA_036877545.1 Yasuhikotakia modesta | reverse complement strand
TAAATTATGATTCATTTGAATATAAAACAATGCATGAAATCTATAATTTGGTTAAGATTCAGTTTCACTGAGCATTTAACAACTAGCGATACACGCGACACACGCGACACACACACACACACACACACACACACACACACACACACACACAAAGTCAGAGTTTTCCCAAGGTTACAAACCTGACAATATGACTTAGACCTCTTCTGTCATGACACACACACACACAACTCGTAAAATGTCAAAAGAAATTTATTGGCTAAATATATCAAACATTTGATATTACAAAACAAGCACATTTCTACTCAAGCTCCTTAAAAAATGTCTTATGTACATCTGGCCATGATAGGTTCTGAAGCGACTATCCTACTTAAAAGGTTTCTAAAAACTAGCTAGGACAAGGTTTAGACGAGCGTTTTTTATACAGACAAATACACTCAGATTAAACACACGGAAAGAAAACAGACTATGCCATTTAAAAGGCATAAGGCAGCTACACAATGTAAATGAACAGTGAAGTTTGGAAGAGTTATATAAGAGTTACAACAGGTTTTATGAGATAGCCAGTAATGTTAACTGTGCAGTGATCCATAAAACATGTTTAGCTGGCCAGGATTTGCCTCTGCCGTTTGTCTTTTGTTTTCTCCTTCGTACGCTGGGCCAAAACCTTCCCCTCGTGCGTCTGAGCCGTGCGGGTCACTGCCGAAATGCCATCCACAAACTTGGTCTTGAAGAGAACGTTTGCGTTGGTGAACATCCCATCTTTCAGCGACACCACCACAAACTGCAGAGTAAAAAACACTCATTTAAAAACCTGATCTGATTGAATATTAGTTTTGTTACAGCTATGCAGCAGCTTTCACCAACAGAGAATAAAATAAGCCGTGAAAACCTCATTTTCCTAACAATTATTTTCTAAAAGCTAAAAAAAACAATTTTTATAACTGGGTAACAGGGTTGAATGGTTGAACCTGACAAATGTCAAAACGGCAATTTTGAAACAGAAAATGAAACAAGATTATTGGTTATTGCAGGACCAAATGACACGGCAACAGGAATCGTGCAGTTACAGGGTTGATAACCAAATGGGTTAATTTTAACAGGAAAAACAGGATATTTGTCCTCCAAATATCTATCATCTAAAAATTGGCATTTCATTTGAGTTATTCAACAGTAAAGAATATGCCGAATGAATTAACTTTTGTTAATTTGTTGTTTTTCTGACGCCACACTTGTGTGCTATTTACCTGCGAATGTGTGAAGTGTGTGCGCAGCATCTGTCCGATGTTCTGCGTGTGCGAGAGATCAAGCGCGGCGTCTACTTCATCCAGGATGTAGATGGGAGCAGGTTTAAACAGCAACATGGCCAAAATTAGAGAGAGCGCCACCAGAGACCTGAAACACGCCACAAATGCATCTGGCGTCAGGACGAGCATGCAGAGGGAAATGCAGTGACGTGCCGAGTTCAGTTTGCTAGCATAAGATCTGATGTTCCAGTGGTTCTGAGGCCAAGAAACGACCCGTAGAGCCACAGCGATGGCGAAATACTTAAATGACAACTGATAACTCCAAGAGTACTATGCCACAATTAGCAAGAATGCTAACCTTTGGCCCCCGCTAAGCTCCGTCAGGTTTTCTTTCCAGGTGTTTCCTAGAGCCACTTTAAACTCCAGCCCGTCCAGGACACCACACCCCTCAGGAGGGGCCAGACGTGCATTTGCACCGGGTAACAGGGTGGAGAAAATGGAGCCAAAATCCTTATTCACCTAAAAATGACACAAATTGTAACGGTGTATTTGTTTGGCTAGTTGTAATTGTAGTCGTTTAATAAAAGCGGGTTTAAACCTTCTGCCACGCCACGTTCAGAGCCTCGTTCTTCTTCTGGTCCAGCTCCTCAATCGTTTCCAAAATTTTGGCTTTATCGTTCTCAACAATTCGTTTCTTCTTCTTAAGATCGTTGTACTGAAAGACAGGAAGACAGACTTCAGTCATACAAACAGAGGGATCTCATAAAATGTGAAGGTGCAAAGCAGTGTAAAGGTGGATAACAGTTGTTAACTACGTTAGCAGGCTAATGAAAATTATACAACAATCAACAATAAGTACATAATATTTGTACAGTATTCATGTACAGTTGCAAGATGTATCAATAGTTAAATGTGTTTTCACATTTTACAGTATTAGACGGTTGTTGAGAAACTGTTGTTTTGTTAACAACTGCAAAAAATGTTAATGGTTTAACAATCATTAAAAAAAAAGTTAAAAATCAGCTTAAAACAGTTTATAACATAATATAATTATAACAGTTACAATCAGAGTCCAGGACATGTTCCTGACAGATTCTGTCAGATTCACCAAACTGTTGTACTTTCAACACTTGAGGTCAGAACCTGAGCTAGTAAGTGCTAACTGCTCAACAGGACCACCCGTTTAAACGTCATACCCTCTCCTCAGCCTCGCTCAGCATGTTCATGGCCCTGCGGTTGACGTTTCTCTCCAGCTTGTCTTTGGTCTCCTCCAGTCGCTTCAGTCTCTGTCCGGCCTCTTTGGGATTGTTGGTCTTGAAATCATAGGCAGTGTTGGGTTGGCCAAAGAGATGCTTCTCAGAGGAGATCCATTCGTTCTCGGCTAACATACGGGACACCTGAACACAAAGAACAGGTTCTCACACACTGCTGGTGTCCAGTGTTCCACATACACTCTTAGGTTCTCACACACTGGTGGTGTCCAGTGTTCCACAAACACTCTCAGGTTCTCACCTTGGCCGTAGCGTCAGCGCTGTCCTTCTTATGTTTGTTGATGTTGTGCTCCAGCTCTTTGATTTTGAGCTGGGTCTCATTGTTCAGTTCTCTGAGGCGGTTTGCTTCACCGCTTTTTCCTTTAATCTCTCGCTCTTGTCCCAGAATCACCTCCTTCTGCTGGGACAGCCTCTCCTGCGCTGCACGCACGGCGTCCTAAACACACCACAGAGTAAAAAAAACTAAAGGAACCATCTCATTTCTGAGGCAATCGTCAAACACTGTACAATATATAGTTCACTATAACGTAGTGTTCCTGTAGCTCAACTGGTAGAACGCTGTGTTAGCAGCGCAAAGGTTGTGGGTTCGATCGCAGGGAACACAAGGACTTGAATTCTTGAAGTCGCTTTGGATAGAAGCATCTGCCAATTGAATAAATGTAAATCCCTCCATCTGACATTGGTTTAAGAACCAAATAGCCCCACCCCAAACTCATGCCATTGGTTCTTTTGAGATTTTTTAGGTTAATTCTGCACCTTATTGGCCAAAACATCTGTGGTCATGTTGTCAATCTGCTCCTGAATGGCTTTAATTGCTTCATCCACGGCTTGGATCTGCTGCTCATATCCAGCCTGTTCCCTCTTCAGCTCCTCCAGCTCTAGGGCCACTGCATCAGCTTCCTAAAAGAGAGAGAGATTGAAAGAGTGAGAGAGAGAAAAAAAAAGAGAGACTGCATGTGACAGCATCCACCTACAGTACCTGCTGTTTCTCTTTTAGTCTCTTGTTGAAGGCATCTGCTTTGCTTTTGGCCTGGTTGAGCTTCTGCTGAGCTGCTTTCAGTTCTTTCTCTCTCTCAGCTTCTGCGTTTTTCATCTTGTTCTCCAGAACTCTGTACTTCTCCTCAGCTTTCTTCTGAACCTCCTTCGTCTTCTGAAGCGTTTCCTCGCATTCCTCTGAGGACACAAAGAACCAGAATGTTGAAAAACATCAACGAAAGTAGCCGTTCTTCACGATGTGCAGGAAAGCGTGAGTACCAATGGTCTTCTGCAGGTTCTCCAGTTCCTCCTGCTGCTTGTGGAAGGAGCTCTGCTGAAGTTTGGTCTCCAGGATCCGAGCCTCCTCGGTCTTCAGGTCCAGCTGCTGCTTCAGGTGACGATACCTGCCAGAGGACCAGAAGCGCTTTAGCCTCACTTTGATCTGATTGGTCAGTGAGGCTTTGAGTGTTTTCTGATTGGATGGAGACTCACTTCTCAGCGGTTCCCTTGAGGCCACTGAGCTCAGACTCTACAGCTGTGAGTTCAGCCTCTTTAGCCCTCAGACGGTCTTGAATGTCCTTCACCTCAGCCAGTTTAGACAGGACAGAGGCCGACTGACCACGTGCTCCTACAGACAAAACGGTTTCTCAGCTACTTCCAACTTTATTAAACTTCTCATGTTTATTTTGAAACATTTTACTGTGCAAATGAGTTTGGATGCTAAACAAACTCTCTCTTTTGGGGACATTTACGAAGAACATAATGCCAATTTACCCAATACCAATTAAAAACAAACTATTATCAGTTTTTATTATAATTTAATTGTCTTTCTGATGCATTTAAAAAACACTTAAACAAAAACCGTTTAGAAAAATGCTAACACACAAACCTCCAGTTAACGTTCCCTGTGGGTCAAACACGTCTCCTCCCAGCGTAACAGTTTTTGTGCTCACGCCTTTGTCAAAGGCGACTTTTTTAGCATTGTCCAGACTGTCACAAACCAGCGTGGTGCCGAACACGTACTCCATGGCCTTCCTCAGCTCTGATTCATAACCAACCAATGACAGAGCCGTGTGCACGTTATCTGCTCCAACCTGCAACACCAAAACTAGTTACAAAAACCTCAAACATCTCAATGAAACTAGCCATCGCTTAGCATTGCTCTCACCAGGTTTTTGGCCGTGCGCACAACCTTATCATTAAGGGTACGTGCTGAAATCTTGTTTAGAGGAATGATGGTGTATCTGCGTCTCAGTTCACCTTTCTCCAGAACCTTCTTTCCGGTAACCTGCAAACACAGTTTGGCTTTAGCTAAAGGCTAATTTTGTTATACAATGATAAATAGATTCCAATAGATTAGAATAGTTTTGCATGAGTGCAATGCAGTGATGCAACGACGTGCATAAAAGATCAATGCAATTCTCATCTAACGGTCCATCTGTCTGTTTTTTAGATAAACAATTAAAATACATGCATGCAAGTGTTGCAGTGTAAATGCATTTAACAGATCAGACACGGTGTGGTTTTACTACAGAAATTAATTGACTAAATGCCAATGAAGATTATATGTAAGTGCATTTAATTAGTGCATTAAATTAAATAAATGTTTTCATTAATTGTGTTTAATACTCTTAAGTTGTTATTAAGTTATGGCATCGAAATTACAGAGAATTTTACTGGTGTAACTACAGACATTTCCAGTAAAATGAACCAAAATGCATGAGTTGTGTTTGTGTTCTCATATATTACAGAAACGCTCACCTCATTGTCAACCACTACATTATAGAGCCGTCCACCAGCTACCACCTCCAGAGCTGTAGCGTTTGACACATCAGACACTGTGAAGAGATTTGCCACCAAACCCTTCACCTTACTGCGGTCCCATCCTCTCTCTGGGTCCCTGTAACACACAGAGACAGACGCACACAGAGACAGAAGCACACATTTGAGTGAGGTAATGTAATGTGATGTGATGTGGGTGATGAAGAAATGAGTTTGCGTGTCTCACTTGTATTCGAAGCGCAGGTTCGGGAACTGGCCCATGAGGGACTCGTAGGTTTCTCTGAGTTGAGTGACTTCACGTGATATCAGCCTCTTCTGCTCCAGCAGACTCTCCTCTCTGCCATCTGAACACACACACACACACATTATTCTAATGATCCATCTAATGATCCTGGCTGAAGACTCTTTAAAACAAACATCTAATTTTTTTAAAAACAATATTGTATAATGTACAATCAAGATTTCAGTTTAATCCAAATTGAGTCTGAATGTAGGATTCATATTAAGGATTCACATTATGGATTTAATCCACATTAAATTCAGCTGCGTTCACATTTAATCTGATCTGATTCAGGACCTTCATAGTTGAGTTTCTTCATTTCGGCCTGCAGCTTCTCCATGTTTTTTCTCACAGCCTCAAACGTGTCCTGGTCTTTTTTGTAGCCGCTGTCCATCTTCTTGACCTGAGCCTGTTTATTCTTCAGCTCCTGCTGAGAGTGTTTCAGCTTCATCTGAGCCTGAGAGACGCAACACAGCGGCTTACAATCACAATAAACCACAACTAATGATCAGATGACAGGAAAATAAAAGCACAGCTTACATTTTTTTAAGTTTTTTTTACAGCTGAAAATCATTTCTGAATTACTGTTGTGATCTGAAGTGGACATCGCTAAATTCAGTTGTGAATTGGTTTGAAACCATCTTATAGTCTAAACGCTAATCGGTTCTCATTCATCCTGAACATATGTGGTCATAGGTTAATTATAAAAAATGGTCAGTTTGAGGTCACCTGTTTGGCCTCAGTTTCAGCTTTACTCATGTCGTTTTTGCAGGTCATCATCTGTTCATTAAGCGTGGCCTCGACTCCGTCCTCATTGGCTGAGAGACCGGCTGACACCGCCTTAAAGTGCTGTTGGGCCGCCTCCAGCGCCTCTGCGTCCTTTTGGCCCTCCCCCTGCACCTTCTTCAGACACTCCGTTGCCTTGGCAACCTCCACTTCCTTGGCGGACATCACCTTTTTGTCCTAAAACAAAGGATAATTTGACAAAGTAATATTCATAATAATTAATATACTAGTAAATATATACTAGTAATAATTATATACTAGTAAAGAGCCTTTAAAGTTTCATTAAAGTTTAGCTGCTTTAATGAAACCCTCTGCAATGTATTAAACATATAACATTTACTCATAAAATAACTTGCAAAACAGAATTTATTTACCTAATTATTCATTTAAAGGACAACCATTCTGTGTTTAATTGTTCAAGAATCACATGTCACTGGTATTAGAGGGTCAACCACTGACCTTTTGGTAACATCTTTTATTGTTAGAAATAACTTTTGCAGAGAACTTATTTAACATTCCGTTTCTGTTTTACCTCCTCCATGTTTTTGACGAGCTCTTTTCTCTTCTTGGTTTCATCTTTAAGATTTTGTTTCTTCAGGTCGAGAGCGCTCTGGGCCTTTGTGTCCACTCTCTGCGCCTCAGACAGCGTCTCCTCAAGGGTCTTCAAGACACCTCCAACCTCCTGGAGAGACAGATGCAGATATAAGGGACAGTAATGGAGAAGATCTGAAGAAATCAGTCCATCAACTGCACACTTTCCTAAACAAATTCACAAACATTGCTAATATCAGACCTTCAGTCTCCACGACTGCTCCATCACCAAACCAGTTAAGATGACTGTTACTGTTACCAGGGCAACCAAACTTCTACTGGACCAGGTCACCAAACATTGACACCAAGCTCTGCTCTTTTCATGGTGTACCTTAAAACACACTGGAAACTGATCTCAGGACAGTAGTCCCGGCTCACCCTGTCTCTCCTGCTCTCCAGCTCGTGTATCTCAGCGCTCAGTTCCTTCACTCGGGTCTCGTTGTGTCTCATATTCTCCTGCAGCTGACTGATGGAGCTCTGCAACACCTGCAGGTCTTCAGAAGACTTCAGCTTGGTCTCCTCAGCACACACAAAGAGATACGCCACGTACAGACGGCTCAGATGTTCGATCTCACGCATCAGCTTCTGGTACTCCAGGTAGGACGCTCGCTCCTGACGGTGACAGAAGATCCGTGTCATAGATGGAGGAGGTATCACAACTAGTTCAATATTTCTTACCTCTAACCCTTGATTTCTCGCTCCCTCAGCAGGAACCATCTCAAACTACTGTTGAAACTATCTCTGTAACTTTGTACAACATTTCGCTTCATTGTTTTCTTCATCTTGTAAACAGCTTTGTATAAAAGCATCTGCTAAATGCCTAAACATTATTATAGTTTCTTCAAAATAACATTTCAAGTTTTTTGAAGCTACATAAATTATGTTATTACAGCATGTTGTGAAAAGTGATTTGAGAAATTGGGAACTACAATAGAGAGAAAAACTATCAATAATTAAACTTAATTAAAAAAATAAATCACAAACCTCTTTCAGTTTGTCCATGGCAGGGGTGATTTCCTCATCCAGTATCTGTCCCATAAACACACATATAGATGCATACATATACATTATATGTCACATATATATTATATACATATATACACATATACATTATGTCATATGAAATATAATGGCTGGATAATTTAAGGAGGAATGACAGGACGTGTACCGTCTGAATCTCTTTCAGCTTGGCATCTTTCTTCTCGATGGTTTTCTGGGCACTGATCTTCTTACACTCATACATCCTGGTTCCTGCCGCTTCTTCAATCATGGCCAAAATCTAAGCCCAAAAACTCAATGATGTCAAATCAATAATGATGTCAGAGGAAATCATACAACATCTAAGCCACTGGATGTGTCACTGCATTCATTCAGTATAAATGTAATAACTTCATTCACCACGATTAAATGTGACATTATCACAGTATCACATCAAAATGATCACATCTCACCTCAGGGGGCTTCATGTTTAAGACCTTGGTGATTCGTCCCTAAAATAAACACACAAATGAAGTAACAATAAAAAATGAGTGATAACTACACATGTACTTAAAAATATCTGCTGAATGTTTAACTGCTAAAAGAATCAATTTTAAAACTGTAACATTAAGTACAGTGCAATATTGGAAGAGGCAAAAAACAGCCTCACCAAAAAACAAACACTAAACACCATAATGCAAACACTAAATACTGTAAAACACAACTGATTCATAATGTGCAGTGTTTGTAAGTCACTGTTTATTTGTGACGGCTACCTGCATGATCAGAAAATGAGGGTTGTTGACATTCAAGCCAACTGAGCAAAACAGATCCTGGACTCGCAGGTTGTTCGCATTCACACCGTTGATCAGATACTTATTACGTCCACCTATGACCACCTGAACAACACAAACAATAACATAATCACAACACTATCACAACTCGCCGTCATGCATGCTGTTGGTAACATTTCACTGAGCTTGTGGACACTGATCTCAGACCTGTCTTGTGACGGTAATCTCATCATGCGTCTCAAAGCCAAGAGGACTTTGTTTCTTGTTTGAGTTGTCAAACGTGATGGACACGGTTGCCTTGGTGATGCCAGCCAGGCCATTTTTGTACACCAGATCTTGAAGATTAGTGGCCCGAACCTGTAAAGATTGACAGACCAGCAACATCCTATTATACAAACTTTTATATTGCAAGAAGACCAGTTTTGTGCTCTATTATATTGTTAACACATCTAGTCCAGTATAAGTATTTTGTCCAGGTATTTTGTCTTGAATTGATCTTACTGTAAGTGGTTTATATACACTTACAGTACTTACAGTTATTAACGTTAAATGTAAATAATTAATCTTTCTATATGTTATATAATATATATAATATATATATTATAATAATATATATAATATATATAAAATAATAGTTTGATGATTAAGATCAAGCGAGAAAAACAAAATAACAATCACTCTTATTTAGCTAAACACTGAATGTTTGTGTAACACTATTCTTTACATTTATATTATAACACAGTTGTAATACATCACAGAAAACGTTGCGGTTATTGGATTATAACTCACCTGTGACAGGTTAGATATTCCCAGCAGAAAGCAGATTGAATCCAGTATGTTTGACTTTCCGCTGCCGTTCAGTCCGGTAATGGCGTTAAAATACGGATCAAATCCGTTAATCTCCGTCCGCTCGGCGTACGACTTAAAGCCCTCGAGTACAATAGACTTTATGTACATTTCTGCCTAATATGATTCAATAATAACGCAACAAGAGGCAAAAATATATGTGACAGAAACTTAATAAACTTCCGCGCTGCTTTCTGCTCAACCATCCAAACTTGAAATTTGGCGCCAGGCACGTTTCCGCCTCGCCTTTCAAAAAAAAACCAGCACACGGTTAACGGACAAACACGCAAACTCACTAGGAGTCTTTCACGTGGTTGTACAGAATGGTAGTTTATTATGTGCGATTTAATGAAAACTACAAACAAGCGACCGAGTTTAGCCGTAAACTGCATGTTATTTTTCATTCAGGCAACTTTTCAGACACCCCGCTGACGGACCCAAACGATTGAAGCGCGTGTGACGTCATCAGAGCGTTTGCTCCGCGTTCATGCTGAATTCAATTCACCTTTAAATCCTTTAAAAGTAATTAATCGGCCCCAAATTTAAAATAATAAGACATGAAAACTTTAGGTTTAACAACAGTATGTTTAAGCATTAAGATTTGCAAACGCTTTTCAAGGACAAACTAATAATATGTAAAGTTTGTCCTACAGTTTCACTTTTTGATTATGGGTAAAACTACAATTATGACCACGATAACATTTGCTTGCTATTAAATTAAGTTAATATACATGCAAAGATGACCACTGAAAATTACAAAGTTGCCCAAGACGATTATTTACATAGATATCATTGTGCATAAATGTACATACATTGACTGTAACACAATTACACCTTCTATTTACAACACATAATAAAATACATAAAGTATCTGATTAAAGTTCAAGGCACAGTGTTAATGAGTGAATCATCAGAGACACTATTTATCTAATATTACTGTATATAAAACATGTAAGACATTTATTGTGAGTACTGCAAGCAGACTTTTGATCCAACAGGTTTAAGCAATAAAAGCAAAAATACAAAATCGTTGAAATGCTTTTCAATGAAGCATCCAAAATATTTTGTACTGTAATTTAAGATAACAAACTTAAATAGAGTTTCACTAACTGAGTTTCATGTCAAGAAAACTGTCTCAGTTTGTCAGTGATTGAAAATTGTCCAGCACAAATACAGCCACCAACCTCTAGTGATGGTGCACAGAAATTCCCAGAAACCAGTCTTACCAGAAACACAGAAAATGTGTCGCCACCTGTTTTTGCTCTATTTCTATAAATTTCAGTTTCTGTGAAACAAGACTCTGGCCATTTCTCTTCTCAATACAGACGACATCTCAGATGCAAAAAAGAGGCAAAAAACTGAGGCTTGATGCAGACTGAGGATTAAATGTTTGCTGTGATGAATCTGTTTTTTTCTCCCATCCCTGTTGCCTGCGGTGTATTTGCAAAATGAATAGATAAACAGGTTATATTTGTTTATCTATTTATATTCACACACCCACACACACACGTTTAAATATGTATTTCAATGGGGACATTCCATAAACGTCTATTGGTTTTAAACGCAACTAGTTATAAACAAGACAGGTATAATGTAAGATCATCATATTAATTTTCAGAGTTTCTGGAAGCTGGAGGAAGCAGCTGTCCAAGGTGCTGAATGTTTCATCCGGCTCACAGAATTCAGAACCAAGGACAGTAACAACCCAATGACATCTGGTTTAGAACCGAGGATTTGTATGTAACATGAACCCAACAGGTGTCACTTTTCTGTAAACGTCTTTTATCTTTCTTTATTAGATGTTAAATAGAAAATTTGTTTCAAACTTGTGAAAATTTGTGCCAACAAAAAGCAAAGATAGTAACATTAATTACTGTATTTTAGACTGTAACATTTCCATTAAACAACCTAACAAAACATTAAAACTACCATTTTAAAAATGCTAGGAGCATTCAAAACTAGACAACCCGTTTGTTCAACCAATGAAATGTCAGGTCAGGAGTGTTCTGGAAACCTGGTTCAATCTGGTTTCACCCGTTCACACTAGCAGAAAGGAAAGTAAACTTCACACTTCACTTTAACAGATGAGAATAACACAGTTTTCTTTATTTCAAGATTGAGTATCACGGAGGGGAAAGGATAAAATTTTTGGTAAACTGACAGAGGACAATTTTGACATATTCATAATCATGTGGAGGTGAGTGTCAGTTCTGAACTTCAACTGCACAGAAATTCAGAATAAGAAAACAAATTTGATTACTTAACATGATATCAACAGGAGTAACAAGAAATACACTTGACTATATTTAAAAACACCTACGAAAAAAACCTTTCACTAAACTTCATTCTTTTGATAAATTGTTATTAATGTCAATATTTTACTGTTTTAATATGATGGAATTTTCACTGATTTTCAGCACACAACTTCAAGGTGTACAGCCATGATCTTTATATTCTGAGACTTTATTTTGTTTGTGAACAGGAACACAAACAGCATTACAAAGGAGAAATAATATGAATTCTCTCTTCATAGTTGTGCGTTTGGGGGGTGGGGGGGGGGGGGGGTTGGGGCAACACAAACAGCATTAAAAAGGAGAAATAATATGAACTCTCTCTTCATAGTTGTGCGTTTGTGGGGGGGGGCAATTTTGTTCATGACTGTATACACACTAGACTCAAGAACCAAGTGGGTTTCAGAGTAACAAAAACACAATTGAAGGTTTAACTGCACAAACATCTTATTAAACACACAAGCAACACAATCATGAAAGTTAATGGGACAGATTAAGGGTAGGTGCGCAAATTTCTCATTCTATGTTAAAGTCTTTTAATCGTTCTATATATTTCCAACCCGTACTGTTTTAAAAGTGCTGCCGGTCTATAAACAGCCGATTCTGCACATTTAAGTCCTTTTCCATATGAAAATAAAAATCGCTCTGTCTGGAAATTGACGTAAATCTCTTCAACAGTGTGGATTTCTGAGGTACAGCTAACAAGCTTGTGGGGGGACGTATAGAAAGTTACTGCAAAGCAAGAACTGATTGGTCATTGCCGTAGTGAATATATAGCAACTCGTACAGCAATACACTGTCATAAAGCCTACACACACACA
>JBAJNP010012990.1:0-12663 GCA_036877545.1 Yasuhikotakia modesta | reverse complement strand
TGAGCAGAATATGGAACCGTGGGCCGCAGCAGACAGACATCAGTTCTCTCTCTGATCCAGTCCAGAATATACACACTGCATCACACTCACATTATTCATCCACTTCACAACCAGAACCACTGAAGTTAAACGGGTCACATGCTGTTATTTATTATAAAACCAGCAAGTGGATCTGCGGCCCTCTCAACATCAAACAAAATTCTCACAACATTGCCTTAAAAACAAATCAGAAAATTCTCTTAAAGTTCTCAGAGTTACAAAAACAGATGTTAAAAAGTTTAAATTAAGTAACTTATAGCCAGCATTAAACATTAATACGATGGTCACATTTATCTGAAAGAATGAATCTGGATGTTGATGAATCTGTATATAAGTGTGTGGATTGACTAAAACCATCTTTGCTTATCATCATACTGTTAAATCTATGAGTGAAGCCACAATATGTGGGAATAATGAAAAGCTTCGGCACAAAACTGTTTAGATCCATTAAACACCAGCTGCTAGATGCCAAACAACTCAAATTAAACTGTGTCGACATCATGTGTAACTACAGCAGAATTGATCATTTATCAGGGCCACATTATAGCAGACCAAACCGCAGATTCTGTTCAAATGACTCGTGTTCATTTTAAAATGATAAACTCAACAACAATAACATCTTAAAAATACACCATCATCTGCTGCAAATCTGCTCACGGCTGAAAATATCTCCTATAAGACCATAAACAATCCTCTCCAACCAGCTACGTAACAATGAACGTTCTCAGAACATTGGCTAACATTCTCTAAAACATCTGTTGGTTATCTAAAAATGTTCTTTCAATAACGTTATTAGAACGTCTTCCACATTAAATGCCCTGGCAAATATTTACAGAATTAAAAATGAGTTAAAATGTTTAAATTAATGTTCTTTTATCCAAGCAGTAATGTTGATAAAATGTTCTAAACATTCCAGGAACGTTCAAAATGCAAAGGTTCATATTTTTACCACTAATGGAAATGTTAATGAAACGTTATAACCTACAGTTATAAGCTGGGCACCTCAATGTTCTTCAGAACCTGCAGCAGTAAAGCTTAGGAATGAAGGGTGTGAAATAACATCACATGTGTGTGTTTGTGTCTGTAATCTCTATTTTTGTGTTTGTGTTGCTTCCGCCTGAGAGAAAACACCGGCCGCATGCGTCTGCAGGAATCCATCTGCGCAGTCTCTGAATGACAAACGAGTGAAATCTCACACATCGGTGCAGCTCTCGTCCTTCACACTAACATATTTCTGCTCTCATGTTAGTCACTCCAGCAAACAGAATCACAGCTGATACCAAACACAACAAATCTAAGCGTCACTGTCAGACGCCTAGACGTTCGTCACAATATGAAATCTGAAGACAATGCTTTAAACACTCACATTACATTCATGTATTTACACTCCTTTAAAACACCCACAGCAAACATATTTAAACATATTTCCCATATACCAGATTATACTATAATAATGAGATCACGTAGGCCTGGGTCGTTTGTTAACCTTCAGATCAACCTAAGTGTAACATTTGTCTTCAGTAGAACAATAAACAAGCGTTAGTTGAAGACTCTCAGTGGTGCTCAGTGATTTATAAAATGTAAAAGTATTTAAGATAAAAAACAGAAACATTCAACAAAAAAATGGAACTTGAAATATAAACAGAGAGCACTTTGCCAATAACAAACCGCTTATTTAAAAACTACAGCATCAATTTCTCAGCAGAAATGCATCACAAGCAGCTGAAACGTATAAACCTGATCACTAGACGTCACATCAAACGCTTGACCCAGCTCCACTTAGGAGAAACAGTCCAAAGTACAAGTTAATACTTGCCTAGTCTAGCATCAATTCTGCCACTCTGACCCTACAGAAACCCAAAACCAACCTCCAACAAAAGTTTATACATATATACATATACATATGTATATTTATATATATGTGTGTGTGTGTGTGTGTGACCGTACTGTTAGATCTAATTAATTCACTCATTAAGGACTGGCTGAATTAAGGCTGTTTTTCCCCGAGCGTTCAGAGAAATGTATTTCTCCATCAGATGAAGTAAAGAGGTCATGAAGTTCTCACCACCGGCAAAACTGAGCGAAGCTGTTTGTCTTTTACATGCCATGAGTTATTCATTGTGTCACCGCACTGGACTACATGCATTCTGACAGCACCAGCACAGATGTCTTTAATGAATGTTACATAACGCTTCACACAGAACTCAAACACACACATCTGCGCCGCCGCAGCACCTACAACACGCTGCCTATAATAAAAACAAACAACTGTAAAGGCATCTGAAGAGATTGCAGTTTTAGCACAGTAAATGCTTTACTAACTCAAGTTCTCAAAATCTGTCAGTTGCATTTCTGATTCTGCAATTTTGCATTCTGCTCACACAGACATATGATCACTGATAACTCAACTATCGTCAGAATAAAATCTGAAACAGTGACATCAGTCTGATGAGTGCGAGAACAGCAGAGTTTTCTTTATTTTAACATCTTCCAGTTTCTGACATCGTTTCTAAGCAGATCTGCTGTGCTATCAGAACAGATTTACTGTAATACACCAAAGCAATAATCAGTCTCAACACATTAACATAACATTCACATCCCTGCTGAGACACACCACAGCTAAATGAACTCCTCAGAAACAAATTAAACACAAAAATTAACATCTTGAAGAATTAAAATATGAATTATTCAGCAGTGGTCAGCTGCTGTATTATGAAGTGTTACATACAGTAATGTGTGATTTCAGCTGAACTATAAAGATAATAAATGAGACTCACTGTAAACATTAAACACATATGCTGGAGAAAATATCTCATGTTTTTTTCCCTCAGCGAAAACTTTACCATCAAGTTATCTTTAATTTATTCAACTCCATGTGGCAACACATATGTGCAATATTGCTGCGAGAAGACATTTAATAAAAACTAAATCTTGTCTGTATGCCAACAGGAACATATTGCACACATTTCTGAGTTTCTTCTATAGATGTTTAGCCAACATGTTACGATAAGAATATTTCCATTAACTAACAAAAATGTTTAAATGTTTTTTGCACATTATAGGAACTTTTAAAACATTCAGAAAATAAATAAAATGTTCCACTAACAACTTGGCTATGATTTATAGAATATAATATGATGTAATGTTAAAAAGGTTTTACTAATGTTACTGCCGGAAACGTTTGATCATTTTGAGAGAACATCAGCCAATGTTCTGAGAACGTTCCCTGTTAGCTGGGTTACAGAATCACGTTGCTCTTCATACGCAGCTCAGAGAAAAACAATCACCATAAAATAATCACACAATAATAAGAAACTCAGCACTTTAATTAACGCTTGACCTGATGAAACTCACAGAAGTTCAGGGGAATCTCTCAGCCCTCCACAAAAGCACAAAGCTTCTCTGTCAGTCTCAATTAGCCGTCGCACTTCGGGGACATGAGACAGCAAACGTTAAATGAAGGTAATCTAAGGAACAGTAACGCAACCTATGGTCCCGTCAGATGTGATGAAGTGAATCTGATGATGTTTACTGGCCCCTACAGCTTGTTTTGACAAACGTCAAACTGAATTAGCAGCAGGAAAACTATCGCAAGTGTCTCAGATTAACATGACATCACAGAACAAGAGCCATGCAAAAAACGCCAGTTTTTAATCTTTCACATCATGATAACTGCCATATGTTCACTGCCATATTTATAGATATCCAGGCGCGTTATGCAGAATATTTCAATAATTAATCCACACAGAGGTAAAATGACTCACATGACCCACTATAAACCGCACGGCAAGCTCTGCATTACTGACCCGGGATCAGCGATTGTGCTTCATTACATTAGTGAGAGTGAAGCTGGTATTTATGGCCACTGGCTACAGAACAGGTGCTGCACCTCTAAGTGAAGTACAGCGCCTGCCGAATTTACGAGCACTTATAAAGATTAGTGATGCACCGGCGCATCTGGTCTGCGCTGAAACGCAGTCATGCAGCATCGCAGCGGGACGGATGCGCGTGTGCTTCAAATCTACAACAGGTTTCTGAGGAAACACACATTTTTAATTCACAACAGACCTCCCCTCAGTGAACTCCCCAAAGCCATGCCCCCTCCAAAACACCACCAATACACAGCTTAACAGGCACGATGACAACCAATCATTGCATGTGGACCAAATTTCTGGTCCTGTGCCTTCACAGGAGATATACAAATATACTGAGCCCACATGACTGTGTAACTGCCATCAGGATGCAAAGAGACTTTCATCCATTAATGTTTCAGAGAAAAAACCTGCCTTCACACCTGAGATAATAATGCCATCAGTTTTATCAATGTAAACGCTCTGACCGCAGTACTACAGCAATGTTTACATGTCTGATTAAACACACAGATCTCAGTGAAGCAACATCTGTCAGAGCCCTGCTGCCCACATCTCTTCACTTTAAACTGTCACAGATGCCTTTCAGTTATCATAAATAATAAACGACTGAACAGAAATGCAAAGCTTTACTGCAGTTTTACGTTTGAAACAGAGATGGCGCTAGAGAGACAAACGTTACGCACTGCAGCTTTATAACATGATCAGAGATTTATTTGCGTATAAACAGCACAGATATTGAATATTTATAAATGTCATTGAACAAACTGAATATTCATAAATGTCACAGAAATTATTTCTCAAAAATACAAGCAGCAAATCCAGATTCTGTAAGCAATATAATTAGTGAATTGCTATTTAAAACCTGACACTGATTACAAAGACCGTCTTGCCCATTTGTTATGATATGACAGCTGTCAATCATCTTTCACTACAGAAACAGACAATTTATGTAAATTAACAATTCAGTTTCCAATTAACACTTACTAAAACAATCTTAAAGAATTATGATCAAACTCTATTTCAGACACACTAAATTAAAGACTGATCAAACGTCCAGCTAAAAGCAGTTTCTATAAGTGGATCTGAGTCCCTATATTTCTGTTTAATAACAGAAATAATCGACAGAGAATGATTTAGGAACGTTTAGTAGATATTAAATTACTTTTTTACAACGTTCCACACATGAAGAAGTAAAAGCAACAAGATTGTAAACCTATTCAACAAGTTTGGTTACTAAGAATGGGTGAAAGTGCGTTCATCAGTCACTAAACATAGCAACGATTCTCTGTGGGAGGAGTTTTGTACAGTTGTACCTGACAGCCTTCACACAGGCGCAGTAGCTAAAGCGATCTAGAAACCTTTTTATAGCACAATATGAGCTTATAAAACAGAATTTATGGAACCACTGATGTCAGATTCAATAGTGGGTTGAAATAAATTGTTTTATTGTGACCTTAGCCAGCAATTTCAGAGATATCCGTCTTTCTCCATTCAAGTAGAAAGAACTTTGTCTTGTATGACTGAAATAGTTGCCTTGAGGCGTCACAAAGATGGCCGTCAAGTGTGAACGCTTCTTTAAAGTGACTCTGACTGTACACAAGCACACTCTATATACATAACCAATGTGTTCTTAACTCACAACAGATTATAATCAAGTCCCCTACGCTGACAATACTGCACAACACTGTAACAAGCACACGCAGCATAAAAACATGCAACAGGAAGACACCTACAGCACAACACCCTTAAAATACAGCCTCCAAAGGCAGCGAACTTGGTTTTCAAACCCAGTCACGCTCAAAGTCAAACGCAGTTTGCCAAGCTGGTATAAATAAAAACGATTAAATGCTAATTAATACTCAAAAACATTTTGTGCTTGTTTTGTGGCCGTTTTAATTAGGACAGAAATAAGCAACAGGCCAATAATGTGTTTGTGTTTCCATGAGCCTGCAAGACATCTGACTTCAGCTGAGACACCGTCACTGAAAACCTCAAGCCACTGAATCGTGAAATCCTTCAGGTGTGTGAAATAACGTAACGCACATCGATCACACAACAACAGCACACAGAGAATGAGACGGGATGAGAGAGAGAAACAGCAGACATGCGCAGACGCAGACGCCTGCTGCAGTTGGAATGGCTGCTCATCAGTATGCAGCAGCTGCGCTGGAGGTGATGAGAGCTGGATGACGCAGTGTTTAATGCTGCCGCATGTAAAGACGTTATTATTCCTCTTCCTGTCACCTGAACACACAGCTGCATTAAACATGCCATGACATCGTCTTACTGGTGTTAAGCCACTACACCGAACATCTTCACTTAACATCACCATGATCCACACAGGCCAGCAACATGCAAAATTATTAGCATGATTATTAGCATTTCAAGCATTTATTAGCATTTAAAGTCAGTGAGAACAGGAAGTTGCAACCAACACTCATGTTTGGAAGAAATTTATAGTGAATCCAACGAAAAAATGGAGGGTGTGGCTTGTTTTTCCACTGAAAACTGATTGGCTCTAGAAAAGTCATTTCAAAACTCAACACTTGACAGAAGAAGAACTGAAACATGATGTGTCAGATCTGGGGAGTCTGGGTCATATTTTCTCTTTCACCTTGACTAGTTTTGTTGATGGGTTTTGATCTCACACAATCTCACACGCTGTCATCAGACACTGAAATTAACAACAATGGAGTTGGTATAAAGTCCCTGTGCAATACCTACTACTCCAGAAATAAATATATTCATATATGTCACAATAAATGTGCCTATCAGAACGAACCAGTAAGCCACGCCTCCTCCATCACATGGAAATATCCTATTCGGGCCCAATGCAATGATTGGAGAAACAATTGAGGTCCTTCGCCTACCACACAAGAAATATATTATACCTATAATAAATATATAGAGATCACTTTACCCAGTTATAAATGAGAAAAAAAATATCACCCTGTCAAATGTTACAGTGAATAAGTCATAGTATGTTTCTGAGAAAGTCTGAGGAACATTTATTATAAAATCCATCTGCAAACATTCACCTTCAAAAACCTACAGAAACCTCCCGGGTGAATGAAGACAGAAGCACATCTGTTTCCAATTGAGATCTTCTGACAAATTAACCACTAGTGTAAAGAAGATAATGAGCATTTGTTTAAAAAACACCAGCAAACTACAGCAGTTCTGCCTCCAGATCCATGCAGCCGGCGTGAACCTGCCTCACATTAAACACGCCTAACGCATCCACCACATACGTGACCTGCTTACGAGCGTTAATATTAAATCTATGAAATCAGTACATGATTTAGGTCACTTTCCTTAACCAAATGTGTGAACCAGACACCAGCAAAACTAAAGAAGGAGTTTAAGTAGTAAATTCAAGCGTTATCTCAGATCCTACATTTTAAACATCCTAATATAAGCTTGTTGCATTTCTATGGTGGAAGACTGCACCTCTGCTGGAAACATGGGTAAATACAAGAGCTTTCGGGCGGAATTAAAAAACACCTTAAGAAGGTCTGACAGCCAGCCGCTGCGAGGCCGCAGGTGCTGTGGCGCAGGGGTTCGTGCACAGCTTCGGTTCGAATCGGACTCAACATCACATTAATAGCCAAATCTCCGACTATAATGTCCTAAAAATCATTATTCCTGTTCATTTATTGGGTGTCGTCTGGAAAAGGTTCAGGTGCGCTTAGGTTTAATTCAGAGCAACCCATACGCGTGCATTTCACTGCTTATATTCTGACCGACGTGTGCAGTCGGTCGCGCAAACGCACCGCGCAACGCGCGCGTCACGGATCAATACGCGCATCACACGCACCTACTAAGTGATGCACGGCAAACACAGCATCGCTTTAACCAGTGACCACGTTACACAAAGTGTACAAGCCATACGAACTGACCACACGCTGACATCTTATCAACGTCCAAACTCACTTAACAGAGACGCGGCTTTAAACTTCACAAAGCATTAAAAACACACATTAAACCTTCAACCGTTCACGACGCGTGCAGAACGCAAACGCAACTTAATAAACCCGAGCATCAACACAAATCTGGCACCCGTTTAAAGCTTTGAGCATCACACGAACACCAACTTCTGAATGCAGGAAAGCGTTCTGCGGTGAACGCTCTCAGCCCTGCAGCCGTTCTGCAGCGTTGCGTTCCGTGCGCACGAATCCACGCAGAACTCATGAAGCAGGGAGCCCGGAACACTCACCGTGTGACCCGCAGACCAGCAGACACAAGCCCGTGAGCAGCGCGTAAAGTCTGACCGGACGAACATTTCCAATGACGCAGCCCATCTTTATCAATACCATCACCGATCCCGATATCAATTAATCAATCAATCAATCCGCACAGTTTCATTTATCCCAATCGAAAAGATCAGCGGGAAAACAGCTCGGGATGAGGCGTTAAACGGGGCGATTCTCCATCCTCACGCGCTCCGGACGCGCAGCGGACACGCGGCTGTTCCTCTGACTGACGCCGACGCGCCGCTCGCTAGCAGTGTGAGCGCCGCCGCGGTCCGCGACGCGAGTTCATTGATCCGAGGTGGCGGAGAGAAAACCCGGACCGGAGCGCGTGCCGTGTGGGACGCGGAACGCACGTGAACGCGCGCCTGAGAACCGGAGAGCGCGCCTGCCATCTGCGGACACAATGAAGACAACGTGACAAAGAAACAATGGAGCGCTTCTACCTCCGCTTTCCTTTCACACAAACCATCTCACCTGCCGTCATTAGTTTGGTTCACCTGCTAAACTGGCTGCTTTGGATCTAAAAATAAACGTATGTTAGTCATTTGTCCTTGTGTTGGCAGATGTTTCACTAATAAAAAAGTATAAAAATTGAATGACTTTCGAAAGTGACACTAAACAAACCTAAATGAAACATATTAGTGTTAATAGTAAGTACTATCAAATGCAGTTATTCCTTTATGGGAAATGTAAGTATTTCTTTCAATACACTTTAAGACTTTATGCATTTCCACTAGAAACTGTACAAAAAAACTGCAAAAAATCTATTATAAACATCATTCATTCCAAAAATAAAACCTGAAATATAGTGTATGGGTGCAGGACTCGCGTACCACACTCATAATACGAAACATTCGCTCTTGAATTTCACGGGTTTAAACATTGACCATAACAAACCATCTCCACATACGTTAGCAATGTGTAAAAAGTGTGTTGTGGGCAAAGCATTTTTACTTCTCTTGACTCCCACAGAAGCACTAGTTTATTTATGTAGCTCCACACATGTATTGACTAGCTGGATTTCTGTGTCTCCCACATGCATCCAATTATACCAGTGTGTCTCTACACATCCCCAGACACACACAGTGAGGTAGAATCACCACAGTAAACAACTCAAGATATCCTAATGACTTCTGTGTGTGTGTGAGGTGTGTGTGTATGTGTGAGAGGTGTGTGTGTGAGAGGTGTGTGTGCGTTTGCTGATGAATGTGCCCCATTAGCCTCTAACATTTCACCTTCTGTGTGTTAAGATGGTTATGCATCAAAAATAAACACTAAAAAGCAAACAAATGTGTCAGCTTGGCCTTTTAGCAATGCTTCATTTTAGCAAATGTGAACATTTTAAGTCAATATTCAATGAACCAAGTAATTAAAATAATTTATGCGCTCAGACTTGTGTCTGGACAATTTCAGTGTGTTTTAAATGACACACACACACACACACACACACACACACACATACACACACACACTTGTATCTTCCTACATTATGAAACATTTGCTTAAGTTTAATCAAAACTGTTGTTTTGTTTTTCTGGTTCATCTTGTTTTTAGATTTTCAATTTATGGCCAAAGAGACACATAAAAATAAACATGTGAGGTAACTGAGAGATACACGTTATCTACCTCCATACCAGACAGACATGATAACAGAGCTGAGAGAGAGAGAGAGAGAGAGAGAGAGAATGGGGGTGATATAGTGACAGAGGGGTGACAGAAGGGGGGTATAGGGGCTAATGAGCTGTTTACCACATCACGAATTAAGTCACTATTCAGCAGTAAATTAGAGGCAGTGTGACGCTCCTCTCGGTGACTGTAAACACAACTTTACACCCCTCACGAGGTTTTGTGTACTGTCCCAAAGGAGGAGATTCACTTTTGTGCTGGGGTGCAAAAAAGGAGGGGGGCAGCACATACAGAGAGAGAGAAAGAGAGAGATGTGTGCAGGTAAAAGCTGTCTGTCCTCTCTTTCACCCTGTCTAACTGAAACCCAGTGTCTCTGTTCGCTTGTATATAATCCTATATAATAAATAATGATGATGTTTCATTTTAGCAAGTAAATGATCAAATAATAACACGAAACAATTGCACTAACCGAGTTAAATGACATCAATGATCGTCTTCTGTCAGCGTATTTAATTACTGTTATCACGCAGCTAATGCGGTTGTGTTCCCCTCCGGACTAATCTGATTAATGCCCCGCAGGGTCTCTCAACTAGATTAACTATTTTTACTTAATTAGTATTGCTTACGGAAGATTTCCCTCCAGTGAGAGGAAAACACTAAATATCAGAATGTCTGTTAACTGGAGCTTTGACAGAAAGAGAGGAAGAGATGAAAAAGAGGCAGACAGAAGAAAACCAGCGCAGCTGAAAGGGAGGTGGGGCAGGAAGCAGTGGTGGGGTGGGGTAGGTAGAGGGCATTAGAGAGAGCTCCATTATCTGAGGGGCTGTACAGCTGGGGGGAGTTGAACACCTGTGTCTCGTGGCTACGAATAATTACCTCACTTGCTTCCATTTTCTCCTAATAATGGCAATAATTTACTACGCCTCTCTCTTACTTGGACAGCTGGTGCTTTGAAGAACCAAGGGGGTCCAGTCCTCCTAAAACCCTGGAGTGCTCCAGACCTCCCCTGTAGTCATGGCAACACCCCAAGCCAGAGCTAGTTAGAGACAACCCATAATCAACAGTTCTGGAATTAGTGTTTCAGGTCCAAGCAAGCAGAACTAAACTGAACCACAAAACAGAAAATACACACAACAAATCAGAACAACACACGTTTGTCTGACAACACGGACGGCTGCTTAATGACTGAAGACTAATATTAATAAACCTGCAAATGTTTGGCTAAACATGAATAAAATCAGTAACTGAGCGCTGTAGCGTTTGACTAGCATGACTCTTTAAAATGCTAATCTGTACAGACAATCCTCTGTCTTTCATTTATATTCCATTGTAGCTCTTTTCGTTTCCAGTTTTATTTAGTGAGAACGAAACAGAATCGTGACCAAGGGCCTCATAATGCTGCTGTTGTAAAGAACAAACGTCCTGCGATGGATAATGTCACAGCTGTGAGTCACTGGTGGATATCAAGCGTTTCTCCATAATCACGTAACAAACAACACACTCAAATATCAGCAGCATACAGGGCGAAATTAGGGCTTTAAATGAGACATTGTTTGTGTACAGTATGTGTCTCTCAATGAATGTAAACACTGACACAAACACTGACGCTGTATTGTACTATTTCAACAGTACAATCATCAGGTGTTGCTATTAGTGGCATTCTGTTACAGCCCTGTGTTTCATTATAAAGAACACCAAGATGTTTCCACTGCATGTTTTTCCACTTCAGATGCAGTGGTAGGATGTCTTACTTGTCCGTCAGACTATGTATTTAATATATGTATTTGCACAAACAATCTTCCTTGTGCACAAAGCATGTTCATGTGTATTGGAGGGGGTGTGGCTTTGGAGTCTTTCTGAAGGGAGGGCGGGATTACGCATTCAAAGCGAGCTTGCTATTGCCAGAAAATGTCTAGCCTACCTTTAATAAGCTTCGATGTGGTCTGCGGTCTATACAGACAGCTACCCTCTTGAGCTCCATGATAAGTGTCATGTAATCTCACAGGTGATTGATCTGGAACACAATTAACTCACCTCACACACACACACACTCACACTCACACACACACACACACACACACACACACACACACACACACACACACACTCACACTCACACACACACACACTAAAGCTGGGCAGATTCCTCTACACATACACTGAATTCCAGACACGTACAGCTGATGGACAACAGTATACTGTGGGCTTTGTAAATGCCGTCTTCATAGACACCTCAGTAGGATTTGACACAGAGCCACACTGCTCTCAATCACTGCAGCCGGATCAGAACAATCTATCCTGACCTGCATTTTTACAGCCTGTTTTTTCAACATCAGTCAAACATGTTTCCAAACACTGTAACTTTGAAACATTCCACAATGTAAAAGTAAAGTTTTAGACATGTCTGAGGCATATATCAGCTAATACAAAGTTCTGCTAACATTATTGCAAGAACTTTTTAAATACCTTTTTTTAACTTTTTGAGAATGTTTCCTATGATGTGCTATGATATAAATAACATTGAACTGTGAGCGTGCACACGCTGCTGGGCTGATCTTATGTTGGCTGAGGGAGGAATGCTCTCATTCTCTCTCTGTGAAAGGCTGTAAAGTTACTCTTGGAGGTGATTGTAATTACAGAGTCTTTATCAGCTGCTAATGGCTCTTTTAATTTCTCTAACAGGCACCCGGTGTGTTTAGACATGAGCGCTGCACTCATAACACACTGACTGATAGAGTCTGATGTATCAGACATGACCAAACAGACAGCAGCTGTTGTCTCCTCGCTGCACTCATACACAGCCAGCATACAGATACTTACCCTTATATATCAGGAATTATTAAATGAAAATGCCTTCAATGAAAAGCTAAAAG
>JBAJNP010012989.1:2648-12664 GCA_036877545.1 Yasuhikotakia modesta | reverse complement strand
TTAAAGTGTGTTCAGTCTTTAAAGTGTGTTCAGTATTTAAAGTGTGTTCAGTCTTTAAAGTGTGTTCAGTATTTAAAGTGTGTTCAGTCTATAAAGTGTGTTCAGTCTTTAAAGTGTGTTCAGTCTATAAAGTGTGTTCTTGTGTGGCTTGCAAAGGTTTTTAAAAGTTCATTACTTTAGATGTCAGTTGCCTGTAATGCTGTGCAGTATCTGAATATTATTTGACAATGTTAAGATGCTCTTCAGTTACAAAAGTTGATCCAGCTTGAGAATTTAGTTCAGGTGATTTAGTTGAGTTTAGTCTCACAGAGGTATGTGTACCTGCAAAGAACAAGTCTGATCATGGTTAGAGAGTTTGTGGATGTTATCTTTGTCTCTGTTGCCTTTAGTTGACATATTTTGTTTATTGAGTCTAAACTACACCGTGGTTGAAATTGTTTAATGGGTTAAGAAATGTAGACTGTGATGTCATAGATGATGTCAGATGTTGTGTCTCGGCTCATGCTCAGTATGTGTGTTAGTTAAGATTTAGAAGTTTTATTATAGAACGATGGGAAAGTGTTACAACAGCTTCTGTTATCTGCTACACAATTCATGCACAGAAACCACATTTCATTACATTAAACTCCTAATCCGGAAATTAACACCATTGGTGTTTAAGAACCACCCATACAGTGTGTTCAGTGTGACAGTGGTACAATATGAACACTGAGAGAGAAAAGTATTAACCTGCTGGTGCAACTTCATTAACACTGACTGCTACACTGTTCTGGTTGACTTAACGCAACAGAAATGATCATCTGTTCACCCCTATATGAGTCAAATATTACACCATCCTAGTGTTAATAAAACATATGTTAAGGAATTAAAAAAGGTTTTCTCCTATAGGGTTGTACAATGATAATAGGCTTTTATTGGACATTTGTAAATAAATGGCTTGTAGTCCCACAATTCTTACAGCACTTTAGTGCAGCAACACTGAGGGTATAAAGATGTTCAGTTTATCTGTGGCTGCCTCACATCTGTCGTGTTGCTGTCAGGGGAAGTGAAGGGGTGTGGCCTGACTTTCAGACGCACAGATATGATGAGAGCTGTATTTATGAATAGAGCTTATCACAGGAAGCACTGCTGTCTCATTCTCATTTAGCCATGAATTACTGCTGGGATACATTTAATGCTGTTTCAGAAACATAGTTTAATGACCCATCAATCTCTGGAAGATGAGGACATTTCACTCGCTAAGACCCCTTCACTTTTTAGCCTGATACTACAAACATTATGAAATGTACATTGTGACTTTCTCTCATGAATCTACACTCGGTCCCATATAGCGTCAGTGTAAACTGAACCTTAGAAATGTGTGTACATTTATTAAAGAAGAATAATCTGAAATACCACGTTTACATAAGCATTCAGACCCTTTACTCAGAACTGAGTCACCTTTGGCAGCAGTTACAGACTGGAGGATGTTTTGGGTTTGACACAACAACCTTTGCACAGCTGGATTGTGGGATTTTCTGGCATTTCTCTCCAGTTCACTCTGATTGGATCATTGATGGTTCAGAGACGTTTGACAGGGTTCATGTCAGGACATTCACTCAAGCTTTGATTTCCAAAAAATACACAATACAGATCAAAATTGCTTTGGTCTGTCAATGAATTTGTTTGAAATATGCATGAAATGCTGTACAGAATGCTTTCGGGTTTAACTGTGTTATTGTTTGATTCTAGTGAATCCTTGTTGCTATTATCCTTGTCAAAACCGGGGGGTTTGTGTTCGATACGGTCTGGACAGGTATGAATGTGACTGCACCAGAACAGGCTACTATGGAGAAAATTGCACTATACGTACGTATCTTTAGTTTTTTTTTTAAATAGTGGTTGTATTTTTAATATTATTTCTGTATTTTGCTGTTGTTTTTCATAAGACCTCCATTAGACGTTTGTGTCACACAATTCCTGTGAGAAACAAAGCAATAACTCACTCGCTTCCACAGCCCGTCTTTATCAGTCACTCACTCGCTCTCGCTCTCACGCTCTTTCCTGTCTCTCTTAACTGTTTGGCACAAATGATCAGGCACAATAAAAGTCTGAACATGTGTCCACTGGTGCAGGACAGCTTGGCACTAACTGCATTTAATTTAAAACGCAGAGCACTTTCAGTTGTACTCCAGTGACGTGTGTTCTCATCTTCAGCTGAGTTCTGGTCAAGAGTCTATCATCTTCTGAAGCCCAGCCCTAACACCATACACTACATCCTCACACACTTCCAGTGGTTATGGGACGTCATCAACAGAACCCCTCTGAGGGACTGGCTCATGCATAAAGTTCTGACAGGTGAGTTCTGACACAAAAGCTGTAGCTCCGCTGTGTTGATTCAGTAGTTAGATGTTCTCAGAGAACATGGTGCTAACAACGCCATGGTCAGGGAGTCCCTGGGAATGCACTGCACATAATAACACCCTTCACACACACTGGAAGTTGCTCTGGAAGTCTCAAATGAATGGATGTAGGACCTGTTCATCTTCAGCTCCAGTTTACTCTCAGAAGAAGAGGGAACGTTTACTCATGTTAGAGATAAATCTGCACACCGTCATGTTGATGTGTGAGCATCTTTTTGGGTGGAGGGTGGGTGGAGTTTTTCAGACTGAGCGTAAACCCTCTTCAGTGAACGTTACTGTTTAATATCAACAGTGCAGACCACACACGAGTAGAGTAGAGTCTGTGATATGTGTTTTAGCGCAGATGGTTACGCTGATTTCTTCCTTTAGAAGATTGTTTATGTTTGTGTTGAAAGAGCTTGGATGAGGTTTGGTTGCTAGGCTAGTTTACTGTGGTCATTTTATGGCGCTCTGCAGAACCTGAATGGATTTTGGCGTGCTTGTTTTAATGTTACGGTAAAGGGAGTCTCTGCTAACATCCTTCCCGTATTTTTTCAGTCAGCGCTCTGTTTTGAGTGGCCCCTGGTTTAAATGACCACCTTGTTTTATCACTTCCTGTCATTATGTCGTTGACATTATATTACTTGCCTTCACATGTCATGTCATGTTTCCTGTGGTGTAAATGCTGAGACGCACCAGGAACATGAAGACCCGGCTCATCTTCTGCTCATCTTGTGTTTAGAGCTGCTCTCATTCTAAAGAGTTCAGCCGGCTGTAGCCATGGCAACATTCATGTACTCAGCAAGAGGCCCCAAATTCCTCATGTCCCTCACGCTGCTGCGGGCTGAACATTTGCCTGTGTGAGCCAGAGAACTGAATCTGCTGAGATATTATTACAGGAAGTGCAAAAGTGTGAAAAGCAGCACGATCACAATAAGGCACTTGTTTCACCTCCTGTGTTTTGGGCAACCCGGGTTCAAGTCTCAACTCGAGGTTCTTCTTACCGTTGTTGCCCAACCTCACTGCCAAAAATATTACTAATAGTGGATGGAGAGGAAATATGCAACTATTTTACAAAATAAAGATTTGTGTGGTCCAGAAAATGAGGAAAAAACAAATGCCTCAGCTGACAATTTTAGGTGGCAAGAAAGTTTCCCTATAACATTTCCTTAAAAAACAGAAAAAAATACTTTAAGTAAAAACCTTACAAATACTCAATAAAATAATTGAAATTTAATTGTCCAGTTTTTTACATTTCTATTTTAAAACCATTGCACTCATAACTTCTAATAAAAATCTGTTCAAAATTGTTTTTAATTTACAGGATGTATCATGTTAAAAATATTCTTTCAAACATTCACTAGTTTACTTTCTCATGGTGTTGTTGATTTTAATTATTCTCTCCTATCACAGTAAGAGCCAATTTAATCCCCAGTCCTCCCACATACAATTCCAAATATGACTACCTGAACTGGGAGGCGTATTCCAACATCACCTACTATACAAGGATTTTGCCGCCTGTTCCTCAGGACTGTCCCACGCCGATGGGAACCAAAGGTAAGACACTCCCATTGTTAATACTAATGTAGAAATTACTCTTTCTTCACTATAATCATTTAAAATCTTTAAAACACTCCATGTCATTGTTAAAGATGCTTTCTTCCATCTAAAGGACACGTGTTCTTTATAAGAACCACATATTAAATGCTTCAAGCAGCAGTTTAACAGAGGAAATAGCTTTGAATTCCGATGCTGCAAGTAATATTTTTCTTTCTCTCTAAAATTTGTTTCTCTCAGGAAAACTGGAGCTTCCAGACCCCAAACCTCTGGTGGAAAGATTTATGTTGAGACGGAATTTCAGGCCGGACCCTCAGGGAACAAACCTGATGTTTGCCTTCTTCGCTCAGCACTTCACACATCAGTTCTTCAAGACACACAACAGCGTGGGTCTCGGGTTCACAAAAGCTCTGGGTCACGGGGTGAGTTCCTGAAATCACCCACGTTAGCATTGGTTAAACTGGGAGAATTATGTGTCTGATAGCAGTGCATACAACGGCATACAAATCTGTGGAAAAGAACTTCTCATGTTTATGTTAAGAATGTTTCTTTTGGCTGCCAAGTTTTTGTCCATTAATGACCTGCTGGGTGGAGAAATAGCATTGAATGTATGCAGGAAGCACAAGTGTGTAGCTTTTACAGAACGCTAAAATAACTGGAGTACAGCTAAACCTTCAATCCATGACTGGTTAAAAACGATTGGTCAGCGTTCAATAACAGATCAGTGTTCAAAACTACGTCCCCAAACCTCATTTTAATCATTATTTTACCATCAGGTCAGATTTGTCTGAAAATGTCAGTTTCCATTTAACTTTAAAATATGTACATAAAGTAACCTGAAATTTGGTTTGGAACAGAGATGTGGTAGAGAGACATATTCAACCCACTGCAGAAAAACACTATCAAACACCATCTTTCAGCTAATGTTATAGATTCATATCTGTTCATTTCCGCATTAGCTAAACTAAATACTGATGTGATAGAAGTTCTGTGTGTGTGTGTGTTTGTGTTACAAATACAAGTTATATGTTTCTGGAAGGGTTACAAGAAGGATAAAAAACACAGTATAAAAGTTATGATGTGATAGAAGTTCTGTGTGTGTGTGTGTGTGTGCATGTGTGTTACAAATACAAGTTATATGTTTCTGTAAGGGTTACAAGGGGATATAAAACACAGTATAAAAGTTAGAGTGTGGTGTTAGATTATATTGTTCATAACTAGCTGCATATAAAACAGAAGTTGATAAAGAAGTAAAGTTGTGTGTGTGTTCACCGCATGCTGATATCAGGTGGATGCAGGTCACATATATGGAGACACTCTGGAGCGGCAGCTGGAGCTCAGACTGCACACCGATGGAAAGCTGAAGTACCAGGTACTGTGTGTGTGTGTTATTCTCGGTTGTCATAGCAACAGTTCGTTAAGTTTGTGTTGAGTGTGTGTGACTATGAGTGACACTGAAGTTTGTGTTGAGTGTGTGTGACTATGAGTGACACTGAAGTTTGTGTTGAGTGTGTGTGACTATGAGTGACACTGAAGTTTGTGTTGAGTGTGTGTGAAGTGATGTCAAATATGCCGCAGTATTCAGTTTAGCTTTATTACCTTTGCAAGAGATTTCAGGATTTTGTGGGTTGGCATCAAACATCTGGGTATCCAGAGAACATCTAGAGCACAGCAGGCATACGTTTGGACACACTTGACTGGGTTAATGTTTCCTGTGTTCTTTGGAGCAGCCAGTTTTAAAAACAATCTCACCTCAGAGCTGTGATTTCTGTAAAGACTGTGTTGAAGAAGTAAAATATACGCTAGTTGCTAGCGCTGTTTGTTACTGCATCATTTACATAATTACTCTTATAACTACTGCTAGTTTAAATAAGCTGTGTGACGTAATCGCACTAACACAAAGTAATGAACTAATGAAATGTGTTTTTGTGATTGTCTTTAATAAAGGTGATAAATGGAGAGATTTACCCCCCCAGAGTGGAAGAGGCGCAGGTGAAAATGAGCTACCCGCCCTCCGTCCCCTCAGAGCAGCAGCTGGCTATAGGACAGGAAGTGTTTGGGCTGCTGCCGGGCCTCAGCATGTACGCCACCCTGTGGCTGCGCGAGCACAACCGCGTGTGTGACGTACTGAAGACAGAACATCCCACCTGGAGCGATGAGCAGCTGTTCCAGACCACCAGACTAATTATTATAGGTAAATATTCCAGCTGCTACTTAATCAGTTATTTTCAGCAGGAACGACTGAACGTGATGTTGTTGGACTCAGGTGAGACCATTCGGATCGTGATTGAGGATTACGTGCAGCACCTGAGCGGTTACCGGCTGAAGCTGAAGTTTGATCCGGCGCTGCTCTTCACCTCTCAGTTCCAGTATCAGAACCGCATCGCTGTGGAGTTTAACCAGCTGTACCACTGGCACCCGCTCATGCCTGACAGCTTCCACATCGGCGGGGAAGAGATCCAGTACTCCCAGTTCATATTCAACACTTCTGTTCTCACTCACTACGGGGTGGAGAAGTTGGTGGAGGCGTTCTCAACTCAAGCCGCAGGACAGGTAACAGCCTCTCGCTGACGTGTGGAGGAACGATGACTGAAACATCTGCTCCACAATGAGAAACCCAGACACTCTGCGTCATAACCAGTGTTTGTGTCTGTTTATCTTTCTTTAGGAAAGTGAAAAGTCCTTAAGGAATGAATCAGGGCTGAATTTTGGTTCTGTGCAGAATTTTACTCTGCACAGAAAAATTGGTTGGAAAAAGTGTTTAATTGTGGCCCTGTTTATAATTTCTTTATGACTTAACTCATATATGTCTTCCTGCAACAGGAAGTCAGTTGTAGGTCTATATTATGTTAGGTGACATCTGTTGTCCTGCTGCTGGTTAAACCTCTGCTTTTACTGTACATTTATATACTTCTACATTGCCCTATATGCCCTCTACTGTAATTCTGTAAGCCTTCCTGTTAGCCTTCCCATGTGTACCTTGAATTCACTGTAAGTTGCTTTGGATAAAAGCGTCTGCCAAATGAATAAATGTAAATGTAAATTCTATATGGCCCTATACAGCCTCTACTGTACAGCCATACAGCCCATAGATAATCTGTTTTCTGTTTTACAATAATATTCCATCTGCAACATTGTTTTTTGCTTGCGTTGACCTCAAGATAAATTAGGTTTTGTTTATTAATTCTGAATGTGTTTGTGTTGGAACAGATTGGAGGCGGTCAGAATATTAATAAGGTGGTGACAAAGGTGGCGGAGGGCGTCATCTTAGAGTCAAGAGAACTCAGACTTCAGCCGTTTAATGAATACCGCAAAAGATTCAGTCTGAGGCCGTACACATCCTTCTCTGAGTTTACAGGTATCATTTCACAACGGTTCACAGCCATTTATAAAGATTCAGTTTCTTTTTCAGTTGAGAAAAACTGTTTCCTGGTGGTGTATTTCCAATCATGATGATACCATCATTCACAAGATGGGATGAATAATTCCACTTTGTCATTTGTCATGCAATGTATAGTTTCAGTACCTCAAAAAACACCACAGCTGTGTTGATGGTCATAGATGATTACATTGCTGGTGATAATCATTAATGTGATTGTTTAACAGGTGATAAGAAGGTGATGCTGGTGATAATAATTAATGTTATTGTGTAACAGGTGATGAGAAGGTGGCTAAGGAACTTGAGGAACTCTATGGTGACATTGATGCTCTAGAGTTCTACCCAGGTCTTTTGCTGGAGAAGACGCGACCGGGTGCCATATTTGGTGAAAGCATGGTGGAAATGGGAGCCCCATTTTCCCTAAAAGGCCTCATGGGAAATCCCATTTGCTCCCCTGACTACTGGAAGCCCAGTACATTCGGAGGCCAGACAGGCTTTGATATAGTTAACTCTGCCTCTTTAAAGAGACTCGTTTGCCTCAATACCAAGTGGTGTCCGTATGTGTCTTTCCACGTTCCTCCATCAGATTATAAGAAACAGAGAAAATCTCATGGTGAACTTTAGCACTCTGTGCCGCTAGCAACGCAACTGTGAGGCCTGCTGTAGATCAAAGATTGTATTTCAGGAATCCGTGAGTTTCATACACTGACTAGAGATGCACTTACAATTCACAGTATTTTGAAATAAAAATACATTTTTTTACCTGAAACTGAACATGAATGCGTTGTTTTGTAAATCAGAAATAGTAATAAAAAACCTGTATATTTCTAAAGATGTTGACAAATAAATAGTATTTACAAAATGTGATACTATTGATAACAGTGAAAGAATGTTATGTTACTGTACTTTACAGTATGAAGTTCATTTATCTGGTTCTTTACATAATCACATCTGAAGACAGGTCATCACAAGTATTTTTCACAGTTCATTTATTTTGAGAATAATTGACTGGCCGACTGACTGTATATTTTTGCTTTTATTTTCACTCATGTTGCCAAATAAACACATTCAGCTTGTAAACTCACTTCAGTTTAATATATCCTGTCTGCTTCATGATGCTGAAAATCTGGGTCTCTACTTGTGCCTCAGTTTCTGTTGTTTTTGTAAATGACTGTTTAAACTGTTTAAATAAATGGCTGCATAAACTCAGAGCTGCGATTGGCTGTTTTTCCTGTATCTTTTTCATGATAGTTTCTGTTAGTTACTAGCTGTGTAAACTGGAGGAGTAACAGTGGAGTTAATGTGTTCAACAGAACCATCCGACATCTGTTACATGATCACACTGTATGTATTCCTCCTCTGGAGACCTACATCAGCACTGTTACATCAGCACTGTTACATCAGCACTATGTTACATAATTCCATGGCTTTAATAGTATAGCATAATAATAATAGCTTGTACTATAAACTATTTAAAAATGTCTGTATCTATTTTTAGAAATACATTTATACATACATACTGCAATTACATGTAAAGGGGAGGCAGGGACACAGCTCTGAACATGAATGTTGGCTCAGCAGTCCTGAATCCCAGCGTAAGATAACAGCTCTTAAAAGTTACTGCTTTACAGCTACAAAGTGTTTTTTACACTGTCTAAGCAAAAACAAAACTCAGTTCCTTTCAAAAAGAAACATTCTGTGATTTTCTTCCCTCAAGCTTGTGATGTTTTATAATCCTTTAATTGAAAAGACCAGACTCAGATTTTTTTGTTCATGAATCTGACTTGAATTCTCACAAACATGCAGCACTGTTACCCTGATGTTGTTTTAACCCAAAAATGACATTCACATCCCATAAATCTTAAACTATTACTCTAAAAACTCTAAAGACATTCTGCACAGATCTGTCATGAGAATCCATTCAAACATTTGCTTCAACTAATTAAATTACAAAGTGAAGTGAAATTTTGGGAAAAGAAAATAATGGAACAAAACAGTCATGGTTTCATTGAAAGATGTTTCCCATGTTTCCACTGTTATCCGTCAAAGCTATGAGGAAAAATAGTTCTTTCACATCAAATATCAAACGAATAACCAGAATTCACAGCCAGATCATTTTTCTGAAAGAAAGAGTAAAACACCAAAGAAATGAAAATAAATGCCAAGGAAACGGCGACTCCAACAGTGTCTCAGATTTCTCCTTTCCCCTGAAAAAGAAATGAGGACGTCAGATTACATAACCATTAACAGACACTCAAAACACCACCACAGTGTTGATAGAGCAGGTTGCCTTTACAGCATTAAACAGATTTTTAAAGTCAGACTGTAAATTAGACTTTCAATGTCAGAATGGCTTCAGAATTAAAGACCTGAGAATCTCATTGTTAAGCAGGTATTGTGGTTCTCACAGGAGCCTGAGAAGCATGTTTCTCAGACAAGGCTGTATTGTTCATCACAGATGAGCTGCTCTCTCCAACTTTGATTGTTTGGCTCTGGTTGTTGTGTTTTTCCACTGAAGTTGAAGTCATGACGTTGTTCACATCAGTGAGAGTTACGCCTGAAGTCTGGGTTCGGCTCTGAATGTTTTTAAGGGGAATAATAAGAATCTGCATGTGACTATATGTGTTTATATTCATTACTGAAGGTTTGGTTGTGTGTTTTATGTAAATGTCAAGTTTAGTCTAAGAAATGTTGGGGGG
>JBAJNP010012988.1:0-12665 GCA_036877545.1 Yasuhikotakia modesta | reverse complement strand
GCTTTGGTTTATAGAGAAACCCTTGTACACAAACAGTGTCCCATTGTGTTTATAAGGTCACGTTATTTTGATTTACACAATAAAAGTCAAACTGGGTGACGTGTTCAAAAAGCTTGTTAGTAGAGGAACATTAAATGTCGTTCATCAGCTGTAAGTCTGTTTACATCATGACATCTTTATTATCAACAAGAACAGCATGAGTCTAGCACTGGCTGTTCGGCTTTCATTTCAGACCCGCAGCTCCAGCTGGGGGGAGCTGCTGATGTTGTGGGGCATTTACATTCACTAAATACTCTTCTACTGGTTAGTTAACTGGTCAATGACTTCTGGACAATTAGCCAGTTAGAAAAATAAGTTTGAAAAGTCAAAAATTTATTTTGGACTTTGTGACAAATGTATAACTCTTTTTCTCTAATAAAAGCAATTGGAGTGCTATGACAATTTGTTATTTGCACACATTTAAAATCTTATTATGCCTTATTATGAAACTCCTCAGAGGAAAGAGGAAATTAGCGGTTAACTAAAAAAGCGAGATTTTGAGAACAACAGCTATCTAGCAGGTCTTGCTTCATTTAGGGCGTCTGGAGGTGTCGCCCCCTGTGGGGGAGCAGGCAGTTACGATTCAGATCCAAATACTCCCTGTCTCAGACACCCTTAAAGATCTTGTGGGAATTATCTGAAGTGTTTTATTACAAACTCTCCATTTGTAGATTCGCTACATCGCAGCAGTAAGAGCAGCCCGAGGAAACGGCAAGAAAATATAAAACACATTTGTCAGTTGGAAAGAAACACTCAGTAAGTAATAAAAATTCAAAACAGAGGTAAAGTATTAATCTAAGATCAACTTCTGGCAATAAAATCAAGCAATAGGCTGATGTAATAAGTACCATTCACGTGAAATTTCATTCCAGTCACTCCAGTAGAGCGTTTCACAGAGGCTATCTCACTGCATCCATTACTTTGTATAGTGGCCAAAACACTCAGAAGCCAAAGGCAAAAACAACTCCTTTTAAATTTATAGGATGAATTTTACAAGAGTGTTTGCATAGAAACATTTTCCCCAGATTGCATTTTTGATCATTTTCTTTGAGTGTTAATTGTTCTCAGTAGTGATGATCATTAGATTTGCTTAACACCCATGTGCTATCTTTCATTTTCTATTTAACTCAACAAAACAAACTTAATGGCTCCAAACTTAGTTTTTTCCAATTAAAATAAGATGTTTGAAATATGTTCTTGACAGGTTTTGTGAGTTATACCCTTAAAAATGTTCCTCTACTGTTAAGCAAAAATAGGCCCCAGTTTTCTCCTGCACAACTGTTGCCATCCTAAGACGGCAACTGTGACCAATAAAAGGACTCCATTTGTTAATTTGAATGGTCTGGAATTTGTCCACTGTGCCAAAACCAACAAGGCTTTTAGTCAACAGAGCACAGCACCTCTGCTCTGAGATATTACCGCACTGCCTCACATTTCAAACACACCACTGTGACCAAACAATGTTGCCCATGCTGCACATCACAGCACCATGACATAACCTGACATCATCATCTGAAAACAAACATCTTTAGACTAAAATGTTGCACTTGCCATCTGTGACTCAAGAAAAGGTTTGTGACTGTTAAACGATGATTTTTCCAAAACCTTCATGAAACATCTGTGATTGATTAACCTTCCCTGAATGTGTGAAACGCTACCAGTACATTGAGCTACTGTGAATCTGTGGCGTCTCCACTGTGGTGTGAAACAACAGTGTGCTTCATTCTAGCTGTTAGCACAAGCTATATTAAACCCAGTTAAGCTCCCCTGTGCCGTACGTGAGGTCATCTGGAGTTGCCAAGCAAAGGCTCAACTGTGTTGGTGTTATTCTTCATGACACTGTGACATGGGAAATTAAACACCTCAGCCAACTGATCTGAACGACAGCCAGCACACTTTTTACAGACCTTCAGAAAACCTTAAAATGACAAAACATGGAGCACAAAACACCCAGCCACTTAATGAAGACCTGAAATAGAGAAACGACAAACATAACTGCAGCAAGATTGCCCTACGTCTTCATCAATAGCTCTTTACATTGATCCTCATCGTATGGTTTCAAAGACGAATACAGAATATTGTGATGGAGGATATTTTCTGACAGAAATAATCATCATCATCTTTTCCTTCAATCCCAGCATCATTAACTGCCATTAGTCCATTGAAAAAAGATATTCACTTTCCCCGTGCTTTTTAAAATGATCTTTTGGAAAGCCGAGGTTTCTGAGCGCTCATCCTCAACTGCAATTATGTGGAAAATTGCTATTGAGTCCTGCTTGACTCAATACCTCCACCTAGCTCCTCTTTCACAGAAGACAAGGCTGGTTTAGATTCTAAGGGAGCCTGAGGTGAACGTCTCTGCAACCAAATGTCACCTCTCGTACCGGCATTTAACAAATATATGAACATTTTCAGGACAGGGTTGCGTACGCTGTTCCCGCGGAGAGATGTCTCACAGCCACATCACGTCACACACTTCAGCTGTTATTCAAACCGCCACATGACGACATCAGTGTGTTTTTAGCGTGTACACACACATCAGAGGACTGTAAGACAATGATTCACTCACCTTGCTGCACTGCCTGAAAGGGGTTGCTGGGTTCAATATATTTTATGGAGTGGGTGATTTTCTCACTCTGCAAAATGTCATCGTTGAGGCTGAGGTCAGAGATGGCTAGCTGAAACACCTCATCATCTCGTGCCGCGTTCTCCTCAAAAATGGCACCTGCAGGCAGATGCAGAGTTAGCAGGTCTTAGCAAACAAATGACAAAAAAGATAGTTTGTTTGCATACAGGGCAACTCACCAGCTCATTTACATTTATTCACTTGGCAGACGCTTTTCAAAGCAACTTGCAGTGTATTCAAAGTATACATTTGATCAGTGCTTGTGTTGCCTGGGCATCAAACCCACAACCTCGCGTTGCTAATGCAATGTGCAGCCATCTGAGCTACAAGAACACCAGCTCATCCATCTACAGGTTTAATGCTTTTACAATCTTTACAGAGATAGAACAGGATTTTGTGCATCTCTAAGCCTTTTCCAGTGATAGAACAATGACCAACTAGCAGTACAAGTTTAAGTTTTAAATAAACAACAGAAGTGTCAACGACTGATCTGCATTTGTTCATTTGTATTTGCGTTGCTGGTGCTTTCTTACCAAAGTGGTTTAGCATAAAATTGCTGCACAGGATTCGTTCTTGAATTCAGATGAATACATTTATCCAAGAACATTCAAAGCTGAAGTGTTTTTCATATGAAGTGTGTAATTTTTTCATTTTCGCAGTGTAATGTAACTTACTATAAGTCACTTGTTCTGATTCACTCAAAACGCAGAAACTAGCAAACACTGCTGTTTGTCTGAGCGCCCTGACGCTTCAACATTGGCTCAATGAGGTCACATGTTTGGCCAACCAATAGCAGACTGAGGCTGTGTTTGCCCTGTTTGGAATGGTGTTCGCAAGATTGACAGGTTTCATTTATATTTTACCAGAATGCACTAGTTTTCTCTACCTGTTACAGGCAGCTGATAGGATGGGCAGGTAGACAGGTTGAATCTGGTTGATGTATCACTGCAGTGTTCATCTTATTTAGCAGAAATAGGGGTGTCGCATCTGCTCATTGCAGTTGCCAGTGAACACAGCCCTGTACCACACAGTCTGTACTAGCCGTCCAATTACCTGTTTTGGATGGTCATTGCCTCTGTAAATCACCCCACTGCCCTGAAAATTACTTCATGTCACCCTCTCCATTCAAGGGACGGCCCTGTTTTTTTGTTTGCCCTTCAGAGCAGAATTTGGTCAGCCTGATAACATGAGCAGATGTGACAAAGTGGAAGTATTGGACATTGGAGGGGCTGGCGTTTATTTTAAATGGGCTGCATCTGTGAGCCCTGCCTTCAGCCGTGTGGTAAGCAGGTAAGCAGCGCGGCCATGGAAGTGTTTCATTTTAAACTGGGCCGTCCAAATACTGAGCTCCCTGCAGTATGTGAGTATATGGAGTAAAATGGGGTATTTGAGATGTTCGTGTTTTAAAGTTTATAGTTGGTTTATGAAGAAAAGAGTTTTTGAAGAAAACTTACCTTTCAGCACAACTACACAACAAAGACAGATGACTGTTTAAGACAAGACAGTATCACTCTTTCTAATTATGAAAATAATGTGCTAAATAGATATACATATATACATATATACATACATACATATATATGTGTGTGTGCTTGACATACGGTTTTAAATGCCAGTGAATTTTTCGGCTCTAAACAAATAACACTTTAAAACTGAAGTTTTTAACAGTTGTTGAAGGCTATTTATTCTTGCCAATAGTTTCTAACAGAGTCTGACAGAGTTACTGCAGAAACCTTCAGTGACAAATATGATGCAACGATTTCATTACCTGGACTACGGATATTTGGGCACGTTTGTAAGAAATAAAACGATCTTGATGCCAAGACAACAGTGGCAGCCCCCTACCATCACCCCTCTCTGCTCCTCTCTGCACCTTCTGCAAACCAAAGCAGCTCTTCCTTTGCGTTTGGTGAGACCATCTGAAGACACGGACTGGTTATGGTGGCATTTACGGCCTCACATACAGACAATAAGCGTTTGTCTCCTTGTCATCCATTTATTCGCCATCATTTATTAAGATTTCCCTCACGTTCCATACAAAGTTCAGGCTTATAGCTGGGAGGGGAGAGCAACACACACACACTGGCTTACTTTGCCTAAAATCCTTCATTTGCACATTTACTTACTCCTCGTGTAAAACGGATTAGGGCTGGGATCGAATTGGACGGTAACGGATCTGTGTCCGACTGCACAGCAGAGACGTTATCGTCACTGGTGCTGCTGCTCAATTGATATTCAGCCCGATGATCCTGGCGAATTTCCCATGCTTATATTCAATGGATATTTCAGGCGAACCCTCAACAGTGCCCGCGCTTCCGCTAGACTCCCCGTTATCGTTCTCTACAATCTGGCGTCAAGAAACGCTCAATAACGCCTTTGAGGAGCTCGTTCCTTACCGATGTGAATGATGGAGTCCGCTGCCGCCGAACCGCATCGCAATATCCCCAAAGAAAGCCACATCAGTAACAACTCCATCTTCGGTTCCCGCTGAAGATGCTCATCCACACGATCCCTGATGCCCGTTAATTCCCAGTGAGTGAGAAAAGTGCGTAAAGCGGAGCGGAACGAAACGCACCTGTAATGGAAAAAGTGCGGCGTCGTAAGGAACGCGCGAGTGTGAGGAGGAGCACGAGGGGAGAGAGGAAGGAGAAGGACTGTTGGCGGCTCCGGGATCTCTCCTCAGGTCTCGCTCCTGAGCGGCGTTTGCGGAGTCTGAGACACATCACAAACTCCAAACTGCGGAGGAGGGACACCCCCGCGCACGCGCGCGCGCCCGAGAGAGGACGCGAGGGCGAGCGAGCGCTTGCGCGGAGAGACGGAATCCGGTGCGGAGCCGGAGAAAGCGGCAAACGCGCGCGCGGCTGCCGGCGGGGACGGTCTTGCGTTGCGTCTGTTTTGAACTGTAGCTGCTCCGTGAACGCGAGTCCGGACGCAGCGTCGCGTTCAGTCCGTTCCCTCAACTTACAACCGTTCAACTTCGCACAAGGTGTCTCGAGACCCGAGCGCAAGAACTCATGAACACGCAGACACGTTTACAAAGATACACTAACGAACGCGAAGAGGAACGATCAGGAACACTTGAGTGACGCATGTGAACGCTTTCTCCGTTTAATGAGGAATTGTCGAGATGGGAAGCTGCTCTGTCCCGTGGAGACCGTGGGAATGAATCCATGCCGTGTGGTTTCATTCAGACACTTGTGCGGATATGTTGCGGAGACGTTCGTGCTGGTAAAGATTGTGGGATACTGGCAATTTCTTATCTTTATCATTTCCTTATAAATGTGCGCCAGGTGTTGGTATTAAATGTGCTTTATTCCGTGAAATAACATACCTGTTTACCTCCAGATATTATCAGCCTGACTGCAAGTGTGTAACAGATACACTATAATATATTACAGTATAACATTAGTATAACATAATATAACAGTATAGTGTATCACAGATCTATACTATATATACAGTTTATATGTGGACGTTTAAATCAAAGTACGTGTCTGTGCAATACTGTCTGTAAATAATGTAAATACTTATTCATGCTGGTGCTGTAATGCTGCTGTTTGTTCTGGGTCACGGGTTTATATCTGTTCGTGTATGTTGTAGCTGTCAGTTCATCATAACACTGTTTGGATCAGGTGACAGAACCGGATCAGATTCGGGCAGAACGGAAGCGGAGAAAAGGAGCGTCAGGGAATGAGCAGCGCTGGACGGACCGGAGCATCGATGAAGCATCAGTGAAGCATCGATGAAGCATCAGTGAAGCATCGATGAAGCATCAGTGAAGCATCGATGAAGCATCAGTGAAGCATCGATGAAGCATCAGTGAAGCATCGATGAAGCCTCTCGACAGATGCGTGATATTCTTACTCTTACAATTAAAGGATATTTCTTGCAGCTGGATGTAAGAACGGAAATGTCCTGTAATTGTTTGGTTAAGTGTATTAGAGTCTTTCAGCACCACGTGCTCCATCACCGCGTTTTATCAGCACGTGTCGTACTGTACTGTACTGTACTGTACTGTACTGTACTGTACTGTAATGTACTGTACTGTAACGTACTGTACTGTACTGTAATGTACTGTACTGTAATGTAATGTACTGTACTGTAATGTACTGTAATGTACTGTAATGTACTGTACTGTAATGTACTGCACTGTAATGTACTGTAATGTACTGTACTGTAATGTAATGTACTGTACTGCGTGTTATCGTTCCTCGGTTACAGCAACATTTCTGACTGCTGTAATAAATAGTGAGAAGTGAATTGACGCTTGTTGGGACACAGTTATGATCCGCTGCATATACTGTGTTATATACTGTGCTATATAAGTATATACTGTATATACTGTTTTATTTACTGTATACTGTGTTATATAAGTATATACTGTGTTATATACTGTATACTGTGTAATATAAGTATATACTGTATATACTGTGTTATATACTGTATACTGTGTAATATAAGTATATACTGTATATACTGTGTTATAAACTGTATACTGTGTTATATAAGTATATACTGTATATACTGTGTTATATACTGTGCTATATAAGTATATACTGTATATACTGTGTTATATAAGTATATACTGTATATACTGTGTTATACCACTATAATTGTTTTGTACCAGCAGATCAGGATTGTAGCGAATAACAAATCAGTGTTTGAACAGTAAAGAGAAAAGTTTGCCTTAAGTAACAAGTGGTTGCTATACATATACATGAATGTCACAAATAGCATTGAAGAGGCTGTAATGTATAAGCCAGTCCAAGGATGATTTATGTAAATGTATGTGCATCTGATCTAAATAAACTCTTTTATCCCCCCCCCTCTCTCTCTGTCTCTCTCTCTCTGTGTCTCTCTCTCTCTCTCTCTCTGTGTCTCTCTCTCTCTGTGTCTCTCTCTCTCTGTGTCTCTCTCTCTCTCTCTCTCTCATGGCCACGGACAGCAACTTCGGCAAATCTTTGAAATGTAGTTTCAACTTTTCTCTGATAACTTCCTCAAGAGGAATAAGACATTGTATCGTATATAAAAGATAAAGTGTTTTCCTTTGCGCTTCTGTACACAACTGCACAACACAACTCAAGTCTTGTGCTTCAACCGCCCCAGAATAAACCACCCCATCCTGTTGGCCCATATCAGCCGGTGTCTCGATGCAGGTTTATTTCATGTGTTTGTAGACACAGAAATGTGTTTAAATGGGGAGGAAGCTTCGGCTTTAACAGCAGACACGGGGAAAGTTGCCTTTAAACTCCATCACAAGTAACTCATCTAAAATCTGTACGTTTAATGTCATTCTCAACAAAACGCACAGAACGGTTCCTCAGTAAAGCGCCATAAATCAGACTCACGTCACATTAATTCATATATAACTTATATAAATATAAACTTTAAAACACTTACAGCGCCACCTGCTGGACGCCTGCAGCGTCTTATGGCCGCATCACGAACAGCTTTATTTGAACACTTCTTACGTCACACCGCCTGTCACGTCATAAATATCATAAATGATGCTACATCGTCTATGTTCAACCCCACCCCCCCCCACACACACACACATACACACACATACACACTGTTGTGATCTCAATACATTCATTACATTCTGGATTGTGCAATTCATCCTCTTCGTAGAAAAGACCCCCTGCCAGGTGTTGCTGGGTGGGCATGCAGAATGAGAAATCTGCTTCAGATCTACTTCATGTCTGTATCTGCTTATCCATATCTGCTTCCACCGCAACACAACTTGACCATTTGTTCGCTTCTTTGAAGAGTGTGAGTGGATTGGTCTGGCAATTCACATTCAGGGCTTTATAAGATGCTGTCAGTGAAGCTGAAAGGGAATAATAAAACAAAAGATTCACCTCAGTGTCATTCCTTCTGAGTTAATATTGGTTAGACCTGTTCAGTATTAACTGAATTTATACTTCAACTGTCTATATTTATAACACAATGGACACAAACATAATGCTTTTGTGACATAAAGAAGTTTTAAAGAGGAACGTAAATGTTTAAAACAAGTTGGCATATACAATAAATGTAACTTTATAAAGGAATAGTTTATCCAAAAACTACCCAAAATTCATTTCCTCACCTAACATCAGACCGTAATCTATTTTTCTCAAAAGCAGCTAAACTCTGAACGCTATTTTTTAATATATAAAAAATTGTGTGTATTAAAAACCGAAAGCCACATTAGCTTTGTGTGAGGAAAGGTTTAGTAAAAAAGGTTTAGACAAATGCTTTATCTAAAGCGACTCTCACACTGAAGCTAATGTTTTTCCAGTCCATGTATTCCTTCGGGAATTGATACAATGACGTGTCATTGCTAGGGATATGCTAGCAGTCTTGCTACCGCACAGTCAGGGAGAGGCTGTGTTTTCTCAGCTTGTGTGCTGTGCTTCCATTAGATGTTGATACAGCTGTGTGTGTGTGTGTGTGTGTGTGTGTGTGTGTGTGTGTGCATTCATTAGTTCAGTTACACAGCATATGTGTGATGTATGGCTGGGCCGAGTGGAACATCATGGATCTGATTTGAGGACACAGGGCAAAAATCTGCTCTCCTCACTCTGCCAGCGTTCATAGTGCCGCTAATTGATGAGAGACCAGCTAGAAATGAGTAACTATCTCGCCCGCTCACTCTCTCTCTCTCTTTCTTGGCAGACTGCTGCAGAGGCTGAGAGTGAATTTCCTGCAGAGAGTAGCTGTCCGTCTCAGCAGAGCACATTTTCATTACCGCATGACAAAAGCTACAGGTTCCCTCCAACATTTCTTGGCACAAATTCAAAGAGCCCATTAATGGATGCGGGTGCGTTTTAGGATACATTCAAAACAGTGTTCTGGAGCTGGTAATTACTGCAGCGATCAAACTGAAACACACACAAGATGAAAGACAAGAGATGCGTGTGGTGAAGCCACAGCAACACACGGATGTATTTGAGCTATTTATTTGAACCAATAAGAAGAAGACATTTTTATTAAAATGGGAAGAGAATCATGTCTAAACATTCACATTTTCAACGACATATTCAACAGGAAGAAATTTATAGTATAATAAATCAAAATCTATTTATAATATTGATTTATTATAATATTTTGATTTATATTATATATAAGTCAAGTTTACCCTCAGAGCATTTTGATGTCGTTTCTTTGCTATTATTGTATTAACCAACATTATAACAACTGCTGAAAAGATTTAAGCTACTGGACGGATGTTAAACAAACACGGCATTAACATTAACCAGTTAAAGTTAAAACGCTTCGATTTACAGTTATAATAATCTCTTATTTTATCAGTGTGTGCTGATGAATCATCCACTAAAACCAAATCGATATCTTCAGAGAAATCCAGCTGTAATGTGGCCGTGGTCTCAACATGTTGTACTGATGTAATCGCAGCTGTAATTGGTGGTGTTGGGGTCAGAGATTGTTCACCGTCCTGTCTGTTCTCAGAGTCTATTGTAGCTGTTTCAAGGACTGAACATTCAGTCACCCAATAACAACTCTGTTTCTGTTTTTCTGCTGAGGTGCAGAATCTGCTGCAAACAGCACAAACACAAACTTTAAATGTTCATTAGCCCCTAAGAAAAATGTAAAACTCAGTTTCTGGAATTTAGAGCATTGCTAACCCAAGAAAATTATTCTGGGTGCTTTTAAGATCACTGGTAGCTGGCTGCAAAGTGGTAACTTAATAGTGTACACTATAAAGGGCCCAGCTCTGATCTCTACAATATTATGGGCCATTTGCAGCATCTTTGCATAAGTAACAAATGTGAGCAGTTACGTAAAAGGTCACTGAGCTGTAACTTACATTAAAAGTTGCAGGAAGTTACAGCAGAAGTAATATTTTAATAAAAGATATTTATGGAAGCCTCTGACCAGGAACGACTTTGGCAGCAGAAGACAGATCGGATGACATCATCTATTAATGAGATCATGTCCGAACTCAGTCTCTCAGAAAATGATGTTGACATTTAAGAGACGTTTTATGTAAAACTTTATTGTGAAACTGATGTAAACTTCTGTGTGTGTCATGCTGTGTAAAGTAACAACGTAACTAGCAACAAAGAAATAAATGTAAGTTTGTTGTATTAGCATTTTAATTACCTGAAAATGTATCTATTTACAGACACCTGTCTAAATATACTGTGTATTTATAACTTTATACTTAAATATTGCTCCGAAAAAAGTGATTAAAGCTGAACTCATCATTTGACTCTCTGTCGCCATCTCTGTTTGAACTGAAGACTGCAGGTTAGTCGCAGTACTTTCATTGACTCATTATTATAAACTGAACATGTGAATCGAGAGCTGTAACACTGTTTAAACTCTGATCTGTACTTGCTCAATCTGTATTATTTGTAATAAAAACATTACTCAATGCAGCGAGCTAATAACAATTTATTTTTAAGTATTAATGTTATTTTCATATTAAACCATAGTTTTGAATTCTTAATTCATATAGTGTGTGTGTGTATATACACACTGTATGTATAATACGTAAATATTCAGTGAGATTTTTGTACTGTCACTTCATTGAGACTCGTGTTTTACTATTATAAATCTACATTAACAGAAAAGTACACCACACCAGTCATTGACATAATATTATTTGTTTCTATGCACACACTAAAGTTTAATTTTCAAATTAAACTTCACGGCTTTCATTCAAATCCCTGGTCTTAATATAAACTCTAACACCACTATTGACACATTCATTCTCCTCAGTGACCTTTAAACTTGATGTTAACGCACAAACCGGCAGTGAGATGCACGGCTGCTTGTATTTATAAACCCATAATGCCACGGGACTCAAAAATAAAGACAGACAAAAGCGTCCATAAAGACGACCCTGTCAGGGGCACCTGCGTGAGAAAAGACTGGCTGGAACTGGTTTTAGGCAACAGCTGTCATCCCGAGACTCTTTCTTATGTCATTAGCTGGCAGGCCTTCCTCCGCCGACAGCATCGCAGTTACCAGCCCTCATAAGCTGAGAAGACTCTGTGTCATATCATATTAAACAGCATCTGATGTGTTTATTAAGTTCTCTGGCTATGAAGTCCACATAGATGCTTTTTACACTAATTTGATATTTCCAGAAGGGATGATTCATTGACATTCTCTGTAATTCTCTGATCCAATTTTGCTTCCCTTCTTACGGACAGTGAGAGATGCTGGCCCAGCGTCAAAGGCACGTTTAGATGATTGAGCGCTCAGAAATGTCGACACGCCTCTCTTGTTAGATCTGAGAGACATGCTGGCCTTTAAATTACATTTATGCATTTGGCAGATGCTTTTAGCCAAGGCGCCTTATAGCACATTCAAGCTATACACACATACACACAAGCTACACACACATACACACAAGCTATGCAAACAGACAAAAGCACACACATACACACAGGCTATACTCACAAGCCCTTCCTGAGTTTCAAACCCTTAACCTGTTGTACTGCGAACACAAAGCTTCACCAACTGAACTACTAGTTCAGCAGTTAGCCTGTCATTCTTACCATAGAAACCATAGAAACTAAGTAAACTAAGTTCTTAGTAAAGCTAAACTAATATCTAAAATGTGAGCAGAACCCGTGGGAGTGGAATATGTGTGATGTTTGCTGTACAGAACTTGAGTTTGTCTCAGGACACTGTGTAAGTGTTTCCAGAATATTCTGTTGCATTCTGTATGACTGTATGTGTTTTTCTAACATTGTTGGGATGTGTTGTGTTGTTAGGAGGCTGATGGGGTTTTCTTGGCGGTTGCTATGCTGTTGTTGACAAAACTTTTTAAATAAATTAATATAAACATGCCGCTTTTAACACACCGGTGACACAGACACTGCAACTGTAACACAGTCACTGCATTGGTGACACCACACTGCATCAGTGACACAGACACTGCATCAGTAATACTGACACTGCACCAGTGACACCACACTGCATCAGTGACACAGACACTGCACCAGTGTCACAGACACTGCATCAGTGATACTGACACTGCACC
>JBAJNP010012987.1:0-12666 GCA_036877545.1 Yasuhikotakia modesta | reverse complement strand
CACACACACACACACAGATAGGAATTATTGAATACTTTTCTCAATTGAAATGTGGAGTCTGGCATGCTTCCTGTCACTGTGTTAGATTATCATTATGTTAACAAAACAAACATTCAAGCACAGGCCACAAACAAACATGTCTGTGATACATCGGAAAACTGTGGACAACACAAACATGTCGCTTCTACGGCTCTGTGGAAGCTGTCCAGAACAGTGTCAAACACACACAGGAAAAGCTTCGCAGTCTCCAATAGTAAATCCCAACACAAATCCTAGTAACAAATTTATGGTTTATTTTTATTTTGGTTTTGAGTTTTGTAAATGTAGTATGTATAATGGCCTTAGTGTGAAGATTTATAATAGACTTTCTAGTATAGAATTGCAATATATAGTGTATATAGTATGTATATAGTACATATAGTATGTATATAGTATATATAGTGTGTTGATATCTTTAGGTTCTTGTTTCTGTTTTTCAGTTTGTGCCATCAGCACATATACAATGTATACGCTACCAGACCATACGCTTTATATTTACATTAACATTTGTATGTAGATATAAAAATAAATATAATAAATAGTGTTTTTTTCCCCAGACTAATATAATAACTGTGACCTTTCAGTAGAAGATTGCATCTGTGTACGTGTGTATTAAGAATGGCTTCAGCGAAGCTTTGATCCTGGCGTGTGAAGTGTGACGTGCCCTTCAGGGACCAGCAGGGGGCAGCATTCAGCCGCCCTGGCACTCTAAACTCCCCTCTCAACCAGGTATTTAGTGATTCAGTGGGTACAATAGCTGCGTATTGATAGTCATATCCCTGTGATAAATTATAAGTGTCTTATTGTCTCTTTTCATTTTACACATTGTCATAACCCCGGACGGTAATCTGGGGTTCTGATTGACACCAGCAGCCAGGGAAAAGAACACCCTCATTGTTTGCGCTCGTCAAATCTGTTAAACCTAATTCTTCCCTGCGTATTTGCATATTCTTAAGTATTTTTTCGGGGAAGGACTAAATCCTTCTTAAGTGTTTGATGCATTTTAAAATTCATTCATAAAGGACCTACATGCACTATTAGTTCGGTATAATGCCAGCGCATAATCTCGGCGATAAGACGCTCTTTGGAGCGCTGGATTCTTCGGGGATGACACGCTGTATTTCCGACCGATTCAACAGGGTCTCAAATGTCAACACAAATGTCAAGTGGTTTCGTCTGCGAGCCGTTTTGAATCTCAGACACTGTTATTTTCCCCCCCTTTTATCGTTTTCATTTACTGAAGAAGTCGTGAAGGACCGTCTCCTGTCCCAGCTGGAGAGGGGGATTGTGGGTAATTTGTCTGAGCGTGTGATTGGCAGGATCGGGCAGGGCTGTTGTTTTTATCAGCTAGGCACTCAGGTTTTTCACATTTCTTTCTGTGTGGTTGAAATATTGGTCTTGAGTAACTGTGATGGCTCGTTCACAGGCGGTCAGCTGATCACAGTAATCACCTTTAGCAAACTGAAGTAAGGCACTAGGACCGGTGTGTTGTGAATTGTGGGTTTGATGTGTGCGTATAGAGCTGTATCGAGGCATATCTGAGACGAAAATAGAGTCACTCTTCAGCTCTCTGGGTCTCAATCTTCCTGAGACTGCTCTGATAAGGGCTTCTCTTTACCTACGGGACCACCGATACACGCACACACACACACACACACGTACGTTTGTGCCTGTAAGTGAGATTTCTATCAGGAATTTTGTATTTGGTCTCTTCACATATGCACGCAGGCTGATTTTTGAGAGGCCTGCTGTAAGTGTTACACACATTTTATTTCTGAGAAGAACTACGAAGAGTTTAGACCTTCATTTCTCTCAGTGCTTTTGATCATTTTCATTTGGATTGTTTTGTACACCTGACAGAACAATCCAAATTTAAATTGAAGTAACTATTTTTTTCATTCTTATCTTTAAAGACTACTGTCTTTTTGGCCCACAGGGGGCGCCAATGACCATTTTGACAGACTGTCTGCTTTGTCAGAGGTGATTAACTAACAGTGATTATTTGAATTCTGGAGATATATTAAATGAAGACCCTTGATCTGATATGAGATGTTGTTTGTTAGAAAAATGGTTGTATTTTTGACTTGGCCTAATGGTTGCAACATATTGAGTGTGTGTGGTGTTTGTGTGTGTTGTGTGGGCTTTGTACATGTTAACACAGGTGGTTTTACCTCTAGGTTTGAAGATTTGTTTCATAAATTCTTTTCAATTATCCGCTTTTTCATCTTTTTTATGCTCTTGTATTATTTATGTAAACATAACCTTTGGAGCCATTAAGGAATATTATGCATATCAGTTATTGTTTATTTCGCATGTGCTGCTAATGGTCTCAAGGGAATTTTCTGAGCTCAGAATTCTTTCTGGATGTGATTTTAGGAATCTCCGTCAGGTCGCAGGAAGGCGCTGGCCACCAGCTGCATTAACATGAAGCAGTACGCCAGTGCTATGCCCACGCAGACCGACGTCAAGCTCAAGTTCAAGCCGCTGTCCAAGAAAGTGGTTTCAGCAACGCTGCAGTTCTCCCTGTCCTGCATCTTCCTGAGAGAAGGCAAAGCCACGTAAGAGCCACTCACTACACCTGCCCCTCAACCAATAACTGCACCCACCTTTCCCCATCTTACCTCACTTGTAGCAGGGGATGGTCTTTTCCAGAAACTTTTTTGTTACAAATGTGTCTCTCACATTTGAATGTATCTTCTGTGAAAGATCATAAAATGTTCATTGCATTTTGTCTGAATGAAATAATAGGATGTTCAATTTGCATAGTTCTATGTACTGTTTAGGGAGGCATGGCTTTGGAGAGCATATCAAAGTTAGCTTGCGATTGCTAGCTTGAATTGGCCTACCTAAATGTAAGTGGTATAGCATGGTGCTTTCAGCAATAAGGTCATGGGTTTGATTCCCAGGGAACACACAATGTTGAGTATGCTTTACATGCACTTTTTATACCGATGCACACTCATATTTTTTTGCTTTAGTGGCATGGGGAGTGACCAACATTCCCAGCATTCCTTTTTGGATCTCTCTCCCGTTACCCCCGTCCTCCACCCTCCCTTCATATTCCAGTGAGGTTTTCTGAGAGAGTTTTTCCAGAATGTTCTGCTCAGTTTAGGGCTTAAAAACCTCATATTGGAGTCAGTGCTTATTTTCTGCTAATTGTCTTGTTTTAGGAGTGGAAATTCCTGGAAAAAGTCAAATTTGGTTTAAAGAAGCATTCACAGATATACTCATTATATTACATTTTTAATAAAAAATTTAAATAAATTGTATTCTAAAATATTCAAAAATGAAATATTTATATATGAATAATTATTTTTACATTTTACCCCAAAATATATCTTTTATATTTTAATAATTCACCCAAATGTTATATTTTAGTTATATGTATATTTAATTCCAAACATTTATGATTTTCTTGTGTGAATTGTTGAAAGAAAATGAAAGTCAGTGACATTCATGTGCAGTTTTTAAATCTGGGCGTTGAAGGTACCGATTATCAGTCTCTGCTGATTTATATATTGCTCAGTTAATCCCTGTGGCTTCAGCAGACTTTTAATGTGTCTTTTTATGACGTTTTTGTGCCTTTATGGTTTTTTTTGTGCTGCTTTTAAAAGCTTGACAGAGCATGTCACCGTGTCAAACTGGAATTGTATGGCACAAGCAGCATAACAATTCTCACAATAAATGTTTAAATAAATGTTTTCTTTAGTGTTACGCAGAAAAAAACGATGCAATGAACAATGCAAGAGTACAGCACGTTTATTTTTAGATGAACTATTCTTAAGTCTTATATTTGTTCTGTCAGGACACTGTTGATGAGAAAATACCCAGAGAGCAGTCAAGCACATTTCAGAGATTTTAACTCTTGTTCTCATGCTATAGATTAAAAAGCAATTAAATCCTGGTGAGAGACGTCGCTACAGATGTGAGCTGTTGCTTTTCGACAGTAAATACAAACAGATAGAATATTTCCACCTGCTGGTTTTGAGAATGTTAAAATCAGCCCTTCACTCGCTTCACAATGATCATGTTGATCTCTGTCTCTCTCTGTATAAAGGACACAAGCAGCATGTGTGAGTGGATGTGATTTCACACCGGTGTGGTGTGAGATATGTGTGTGTCTGTGTGGCTTTTGCCACATGTGTATGTGACAAAGGTTACAGGGTGGAAGTGTAACCATTCTTAACCTTGGGGAATGATGTCAGCGGCACACAAATAAACTCCATTACATAAGTTCAAATAAGCTCCGTGCCTGCCAAAGAAAGACTGAAGCGCATTCATAAAGAAGAGCGAGATAGACAGAGAGAGAAAGAGACATTGGAAGGGAGTGAGAGAGTTAATCCTGAAGCTGTTATCTGGTGGTGCTTGTGAATGCCCTGGCTGGAATGCATGTCTGTATTGCACTGCTTTTTATGAGCAAAACCATGAAGGGCATTCCCTTTACACATCCATATCTTTCTCTTCCTCTTTCTTCCTTTTTTCTTTCCTTCCATCCTCTTCTGTGTAACAAAAAGCTTTCGCACAAAAGCGGCGTCTCTTTTGTGAAGATGGAAGCTATGTTTGCTGTGTACTAGCAGATGTTAGTGTTTTATGCAGGCCTAAAATAACACAAATGAACACCAGACCTTGTGTGGATTCAGGAAGTTGCCATAAGTCAATAAATAGTGCTAATAAGTTATAAAGAATAAGAACTTAAAAAATTTAAAGTCAAATATTTGCTTGTCATTTTCAAATTGTTTCATATTGATCCTCAGCACAACACAAGAAGAGAAAAAGGTATAATAGCTTTGCTTGACTTGTATGTGTGTCTTTCTGTCTGTAGTGATGAAGATATGCAGAGTCTGGCCAGTCTGATGAGTATGAAACAGGCTGATATTGGCAATCTGGATGACTTTGAGGAAGAGAATGAGGAAGATGAGGAGAACAGAGTGAACCAGGAGGAGAAGGCTGCCAAAATCACAGGTGAAGATGCATATAATTCTAGTAATAATAAGTCATAGATGTTAAGGATCAGCCAAGTTTGAAGACCACCATAAACCCCCTCTTGTTCTTTGTTCTGTTTTCATTATGTAAAAAATGCTTTTGTAGATGTTTTTAAAATGTAATTACTTTTTAAATTCTGTATTATTTATTTCTACAGCTTTGTTTATCGTTGAATGTGGTTTATATGTTAGATATGCACTTCAAGGCGTGCATATGGTAAATTATAAAAAGAAAATGTTTGTGGGTTTAAGGGTTTATCACATCTTTTCTGCATGTGATAACGTGTTCATGTTTACTTCAGAATCTCTGTTTAGTGTCATTCAGTATGGGGACACTTGTATACCCCTCATCCCTACCCCTGTTATTCCCGTTTAGGTGTATGTACTGTATGAAACTTCTATGGAAATGCTTGAGTTGTTTATTCATTGTATGAATTTAGGAATCTCTTTGTTGCCATAGTGATGTCAACCAATCTGTTTTTCACAGTTTGTTAGAGCGAAGATGCAGCTCAGTTCTGTCCCTATACACACAGACGCACACATGCGCAGACACACACATACACATACATACACACATACATTGTGTCTCTCTGCATTGCTGTGGTTCTACAGGTTAGTGTGTGTGTGTGTGTGTGTGTGTGTGTGTGTGTATTGATTGTACGTTGTGCTGTTCGCAGAGATTGTCAGGCAGCTGAAAGCTCTCAGCTCTCTAGATGGAGATCCAGATGACTGCCTAAAGCAAGCACATAAACCTGCCTCCTCTTCTGAAGGTCTTTCAGCTTCCACCCTCCTCCATTCCCTTATTCACACTTTATCTCTCCTTCTCTTTGTTTTCTTGTCCATCCCTGTGGTCATGCTGTGGTTGTGCTGTGCATCGTCGTTGATTTGTCCACGTTGTAATTATTTACTTGTTTGTTTATTTTGGTATCATGCCCTTGTTACACCTTCTGCAGTTTGTAGTGAACCTGACTACCCACACAGAAGCTTGGTTTCCATGGCCACCAGGCAGTGCACTGTGGGTCTTCCTGTGACACGTCCAATGTTCTGATGACCTAATATGGGTCAGGATGGCATGGTGGTGGAGTGAACAGTGACCATAGCTTTCTTATCATTTCAAAGAGCACTTCATTCTGTCACCTCGAACACACACACACACACACACACACACAAATATTCTAGCGTAAGAGTCTCTCACCTCCACACTCTCACAGTCTAGTGGTTCCTGTGTCAGTTTATAGGAACTGTATTTCTGGGCCCAATGACTCATCTGTGTGTAATGGCTCAGATTGAAGCCTGCATCAGCTCTACCGGAACATTCTGCTGTTTGGACCAAATGGATCCTGGTGCGGTTCACTTCAAAGTGCAGATGAAAACCACCTTTTCATTGCTTTTTGGTTCTTTGTGTTGACGCATTGTATTTTAGATGTTGTGTTTATTTTGGATCCATTGGTTTTTCTCATTGGATTGTTGTGGACCGATGAATAATTTCTTGCTTTTGTTTTCCCTTCCCCTCAATATTTTTCTTCTATTATCATGGCGTGGATGATGACTTCATAGAACTGATCAGCAAGTTGAATTTCCTGGACCAAGAGGACCAGGACCAAAGCAACATGAGCTCTAACCCCTTCGATGAAGCTAATGACCCGGTTGACCTTAACCCGTTTGGTGACCCAGATGAGGACGGTAAGCAGTGACCTTTGACTTTTGGTGTGACCCCTGTCCTTCTTTATCAACAGACAACAAATTGTGCTGTTGTATTAAGTCAAAAGGCAATTTTGGTGTCCGGTGAATTCAGAAAGTTCTGGAAGACTTTAGAAAGTGTTAATAATAAAGTATGTGTAAAGTAATAATAATAATAATAAAGTACTTAAATAATAGTAATAAAGTAATAATAATAATAATACTTTATTATAATAATAATAAAGTAAGAAGTATGTGTAAAGAATAATTTACACTTATTTATTGATTTATTGTAAATTTAATTTCTACAGTGTATGTGTGTCTAGTAAATAGTCTGTAGCAAATGCTAGCGTGACCTCTGTGATGTGTGTGTGTGTTTTGGGCTTATCATTACTATATACTTAGTCATGTGCTTGTCTGTCTGTGGTAACTTATTTTACTGTATTTACTGTATTTAAGTCTTGAGGTTTTGGCACACAGTATGTTGTTAGAAAGAGTGTGTGTGGTCTGTTTCAGATGCGCCACAGGGTTTCTGACTTTTTGCCACTGTCATGTCGATTCATGATTGGTTGGAGTGTGTACATGGCTAGCATGAAAGGTTTTTTTACACACAGGCACAGTTTAAGAGGAGGGTGTGAATAGACAGGCAGTATTTACCTCACAACATCCTGTAAAGACCATTCTGACGCATTAATTTCTGTTTCTGTATTCGGTTTGTGGAGTGTTGCTATGTGTTTATTAGAATTATTGTGTTTGTGGCCTGTTTAACTTCTGACTCCCTCCAGTGAGACACAGATTTGACGTCTGTTATCATCATTCACCAGAACATTAAGATAATGTTTGAAATGTCGTAATTTTAATATCAGGGATATGCAAAACGTTGTATAATGCAGTTAGTCGACACACAGACATGTTTATTGCCAATATATGAATTTTAAACACAGACCTTCAGTAAGATAAGAGGAATCACAATCATTACAAGACAACAACACCTGCAGGTTATGCATAATAACATTGCTGTCAGCAGGCAATGTGAAACTAGTAATTGAAATGTGTTGTTCAGGGCAATGAATTTGTTTACAGAAGCGTAGCTTTAATGGCTGTAGCAGTGATTCTTAAAGGAGGACGTGTTTACAGAGGCAAATGTTTCAGGAGGGTTCAACAGCTATACATGTAAATCTTTTTACTTGAGCAGTTCAGTTAAATTCATATGCATTTGCATAGCAGTTTTTACAATCCATATGGTTTCAATGCAGGTTTATAGAAAATGCATGTTACAAAACCAGAATGATTTTTGAGAAGTATAAGTCTAAGGTAGATTTGTGTCTCTATTTAATTTTTTTTCTTTTTACTAGTTCACAAGCTAGTCTAGACCTCTTCAATTAACTAGTCTGCCTTGTTAACCCTGTCCCACTATTTATAATACATAGATGTTAAGTTTGAATAATGAAAGTGAGTATATATGGTTTGTATGTGTGTTTTCAGAACCATCCTCTGGGCCTCACACCCAGTCCACTGTCAAAGATCATGACACTTCGCTTCCCTCAAACCCTTTTGATGAGCCCGACACAGACACAGATCAGCCTCGGTACGAGAACCCGTTTGATGAACCTGAGTCCCAGCCCAAGATGTCACCACCCAGAAGCAGCAAGAGGAAAAACATGCGACCGGTGGACATGAGCAAATATCTGTATGCCGACACCGCCAGAACCGAGGAGGAGCTAGACGAGTGAGTCAGGGAATTCTGGGATATGTGGGAGGGGCTATGACATGTTGGAAGATATCTGTTCTTTGTGTGTGAGGATATTGTGATTTTCAGCATGACATATATTGTTAGATTTATTTTGAATTGTGAAAGTTCATTTTAAGAACACTTAAAATGAGGCCTGTTTGCTGTTGTACGGTTCCCGTACACAGGGAAATGGTGGAAAATAGATCCATTAACAGATTGAAACTGGTCATTAATAATCACAGCGGGGCTGGGAGTGTGGTTGAGTAACGCAGAAAAGCACTTGTGGCAGGAGAAGAAAGTGCTGAGCGAATTCTTTCAGCATAAACAAGGCTTCTGTTGTTCCTCACATTCTTTGGCCTTGTCTGTTCATCTCAACCCTGATCTTACAGAAAAGCTGAAGTGTGTGTGTGTGTGTTTTAAATTTGATTTTTCTTTTTATTAAATTTAAAATATTTTTTTTAATTACATGCTTCCCTTTAATGATGTTACATGCATTCTCTCTATATATCTTTCTCTGTTTCACCATGTTTTGTCTGCATCTTTCACATCTGATGTATTATTTGTTTGCCCTTTCCGGTGACATGTCAGACCTGTATAGCAATTGCTGCCCCCCCCGCCTCTCTCTCTCTCTCGGTCTTTGTCCATAAGCCTGGGAGTCTGGGATACTTTGTGTTTTTAACCTTGTCTTTCAGCCGAATACCTTGCTCAGTTATTTCCATGTTCTGTCTCTATATTGTGTGTGTTCATGTACGTGTGTGTGTGATGAGTGATGGGCCTTTACACAGCATTGTGTATTGATCCCAGCGGATGTCTGTGTCGGCCTGTCAGTGAGCTCTCGGATGAGGCCACAGGTCAAAGTTCATGAGGCGTGACCTTTGGAGCACCTGACTCTTCTCATAGTCAGCAGAGCGTTTTATTGGCTAATAATGTTCACTGATGACTCTTTACCTGCAGAAACACACACACACACACACACTTTTGGGGAATTAAAAGTTTTAAACTCCACACAGACAAAAATAATGTGTGAAAGTGTAAAAATGGCCATAAATTTTAATTTTCTTTTATTATTCACCCTAAAACCAAATTTCTATCACAGCTTATTTCATCATTTGTTATAATGGTCTCTCTTTTCCACATGTAGGTCAAACCCATTCTATGAGCCCAAATCCTCCAGTGCTGCCACGTCCACCCCAGAAAGTGGCACCCTAGAGAAGGACACCAAACGTCGGGCTCCTCAACCTCCAAGTTCTGGCCCTAACACAGCTGTGCTCCCCGGTGGCCTCGCACCAAAGACTCCACTCTCGGAGGGGGTGGCCTCTAGACCCGCCGTAGCACCGTCAGCTGTTGCAGCTGTGATGGGGAGAGAGCTGGCCTCTTCCTCGCCTAAGGTACAAATAAATAAATACACAATATAAAAAACTGCTTTACGTGTCATAATATGTATTTTTTCACATTGGTTTGGAAAACCAGCATTATATTCAAAACCCTTATGCTTAATTTCTTTACAACAAACAGTTCCGCTGAACATTTTTTTCTGCTCTTTGGAATCTCCATGGCACTCATTCTCTTTTAATGTTAACTTTTTCTCTCGCATGCAGGATTCCTCCCTCCATATTTTCTCTGTCCTCTTCCTGTACGCTTCCCTCAGAACATTTGAATACAGGCATGTATTAACTGCTCCGTAGGATCGTTATATATGCATTATGATTCTCTTCGCTCAATGCTTTAGTGAGTCTAATTAACTGGCTCCGCGGCCGCTCTCTGGCTGAGTGTGGGGTGTGGGACGGAGGGTGCAGGGGTGTAGGGGAAGCCCACCGAGTGTGAATGAGAGCGGTGGGTCGGGCCGCCGCATAGGGGCTTATACATGGCCAGATTAAATCCCCACAGGCCGAGTGTTTTTATTTACGCCCGTGAGTGTGAGTTATAATGTAGTCCATATTTAATTATAGCGAGGGGTTTATCACAGCACAGCACTTGTGTGTGTGGCTGAGGAGTCCTGCCCAACTTAAACATTTAATTACCCAAATTCAGTGGCCTGTGAGGACACACACACACTTCACGAAAAAGAACCAGCTGATAAACTGTTTCCTGAGAAAACAGGAACCCTCCAGCTCACGGGTTCATGGAAGTGTTCCGAATCACTGTTTGCTCATCAGTGAGACCACTAGACCAGCCTGTCCAAACTCAGAGACTAGGAGACCAGGTCCATAGGGAGGTTCCTCAGGGTTGGGGTTTGATTGGAGTTGTCACATTTCTATTGGAAACCTATTTATTAGCTCATGTGGTACCTCGATCACGATCACACACACACACAGTGTTTGGATTATGATTCCATTCTTTTCCCATCTGCGGTGGTTGTTTCCACCAAGTGTGGAGCGTGAGATGACCTTAGCATGAATAAAGTCGAATGGGATTAACCAGAGACATCTCTGCATTCAGAGTAAAGATACTGAGGTGCCTACAGGCCTTGTTTATGATGTTTTGTGTGTGGCTGGAGGAACCTCGTCATATTCTCGCAGACCTGAGGTGAGACACAAGGTGTGGGTGAAAAACAAAATGAATAGGACACTGCGCTAATCTCCTAATGCAAAAAAGAAATGGAATGCTGAAATGTTTGTGGATTAGAGCGTCCCTGAAGAAGCATCCACAGAGGCAAACTGAGAGGCCTCTAGTAATGTTATCACGGTCTTGTAAACACAGTCTGGTGTAGTTTTGAATGTTTTGTAAAGGGCGCTGCTTTTAGTTCATCCTTGTTTTTTCTAATACTGTCTGATCTTTGAGCTGTGCCAGTAAGAGTAAACATGGATGTAGTTGTCTACTTGAGTGCATTCTTGAAGTAAACTGTTTTAATAGCATGCCATATTTTTGAAATAATGATTAACTAAAAAAAATCAACTAGTTTGCTGCTTGTTGTAATAATATACTGTTAATCCAGATTTACTGTAATTTTGGCCAAAGAAATCTACTGTTAGTCTCCCATAACATAAAATGTTATAATGTGTCTTGAGAAGGCAAAATTCAGGATTCGTTTGGATATGCCTAGATCATTTGGATTGCATTATACATTTGTTTATTTGAATCTAGATTTATCCATCTGAATTACAGACTTTATTTGGAATTTTTTAAAGTTTCGAAGAACTTTTGAAGAATAGTCGCACATGCGCATGAAAGGCCACAGTAGATTTCGTCATTTGACATTCAGGGATGGAAACATCTACAGTAGCAAACTTGTCTCCCAGAACTTTGATATTAGCATTTGGAGATGCGTTTTTTTAAAACGGGTGAGGAATTAATCTGTACGAATCAAGGAAGGGTGGAAAAGGCTGTCTTGGGTTGCGAAAAAAAGGGATGTTCTGAATCACTAGTACATCTTTCTCTCCTCCTCCCTCGTTCTTTCAGCGAAACGATTTAACACCTCCCTGCTTGCTATTCTATCTTTCCTGTCGTTTAACAGCAGTCTTCCACACAGGGACGCACTGATCTGAGGATTTTCATCAGTTCACGCTTCATAAATTATGGTCTGTATTTTAATATAAAGAAACGGCAAACGCAGTCACCGCAAAGCTCTTTAGATTTACATAAAGCCCTCCGGAGGAGGAAGCGGCTAGTTCTCTCAGAACCTAGCCTCCAAAACTCCAAAGTTTAAGGAAAGATATTAGGAAGTTTGTTGTGTTCTTTCTGAGTGTTACTGTGTTTTACTTTAGCTGGTTTACCCAACAAAATTGTGACAAAATCTCTGTCACATCTATCCTCAACACACATTTTTTCAACACAGGGCTTTTTCTTAAACTGGTGGAGCTAATCACAGGACCAAATTAAATGATGGTGTTCATGACCTGAGAATCCACAGTGGGAGGAAAAGGCCAGACTCCCTCCTTTATTACGTCTTTGTTTTCCTGTCTCTCTTATTCAGACCGCAACATCGATAAAATAAAATGAAAGTGAATTAACATGGTTTAAGGTTTAATTGAGTTCGCAAATGCTGTTGCCATTTCTTAATTAGTTTGTGTGGACACTGGTGGGTTTTGACTCCACATGGACGTTTCGGTGTTCCTGTTTTTTATGTGTAACGTCACTCGTTTTTCCTCATTTTGGAGCAGGCAGAAACTATTGGGACATTTAATGTCTTTTTGTTATTGTTTTTTCTGTAAATGTTTTTTCTTTAATTGTATTTTATACTTGTCAAAAATATTAGTAAGAAATGTAACAACAAATATTGATTCCTAAATCAAT
>JBAJNP010012986.1:0-12667 GCA_036877545.1 Yasuhikotakia modesta | reverse complement strand
GATACACATTCTTACACATGATTCAATGTCTGTCCATCACTGTTAACACTGTCACAAGCCTCAAGAGTTAGACCCTATTGTAATCCCTACTGTATTGTGTTTGTTGCACCCCAATGTTTCAATAAGTCATCATATGCATCTATTTACAGTACAAAAAGCAGAGCTCATTGTTCTAGTGGCCCTTGGCCAGATTGTTGTGTGCAGCTTGACAATAAAAGATCAAACAATCTTATGCAAACAGATACACAGAGATGCAGACAACCAGACAGACTTGGTTTACTACCAAACACATGGTGTTTACACAGTACTGAGTGAAACCCTTTGCCTGAAATGACCCAAAGCGATGACTTATCGTGAGAAAATATCGTGAAAATTTAGTGATAAAATATTCCTGGCCCTGTTGAAATCAGCGACATAGACGCGCTCACAGCTCCCATCTTTATACAGCCGCCCCCTTAGTTGTCAGTCATCCACACCCAAGTATGTAAGAAATGTAATGTCTTATTCTCTCTGCTCAGTACACAGTATTCCGGCATTTAAAACAAACAAATAATAGAGTGTTATGTTGTAATTTTGTATTTATTTAGTACTGCATTGCTGCTTGCAAAAGTGACATTAACAACAACAACAAGTTTTGTAAGGTCTTATACTTTTCTTAAAGTCACGTTTTCTGATAAGAAAATTTACATAGCTTTGAATCCACACACACACACATATACACACACACACACACACACACAGATTGGTCTAAATTATAGATTATTTACTTTGACCTACGTAATGACCAGTTTATTTAGACTAACAGTAATCCTTATGCATGTATGTGTTGTGTCTGTACACATAAGACATGTATGAACTTATTGGTTGACATTTTTGTTTAGTCCTGTGTGACTGTAACTTGATCTTGGCTCATTTGATTAAGCAAAATAAGTGGCACAATGTTGGAGAGCGGTTTAAAGTTTTTTTGTGTCCTGTCTGTTTTTTCCAGAGACATGGTGAGGACTCTTAAAAGGTTGTGTGGGTTGTGTCATGTCCAAAATATAATTTACTGAATTAAGTTAATGAAAAAGCATTGCCTATAAATCCAGTGACAAACAAATTGTTCTTTTAAAGTAGCATATTTTATGTTATAGACGTAATTTAAGATCAGAGACCCCATTGGCTGATGCATTGTTACTTTGAACATTCTCTGATCATGTGCTCGGCAAAGGTTTAGTCCAGTAATCTGCTTATGGAGTTCCTTGAATGCTTCATGTCACTTTTCCAAAAGCTTTTAAACCAGGAATAATGCTTTTTGCTATCTGGACAACTTGAGATTAAGCGCCTGTAGTATTGACTTCTGTTGGAGTTCTTTTCCCAATTTAAATATACACTTACTCCCAAACATTTGATTTATTTAAAGTTAATTTACAGACTTTCTTAAATGTCTTTATGGTCACTTGTCAATCCTAATGGTAAAAATAGTATTTGCAGTTTTGCACTTTTACTCTCACTTGGCATCTACCCAAAACAATAGTCAGACCAGCTAAACCACAGTGTTGGCAACAGTTAGCTAGTGGGAGTTCCCTCACCAGTGTTACCTTAGCGGACAGCTATATACAATATGACTGTAAGTAACAAGACTCAGGCCTGGTAGCACATTTGAGAACGTCAGCAGATATAAAAACAATATTTATGTAGTAACCCGGTCTTGACTACTATGATAAACATTGTAATTCTCATGTCTTTTATTTATGTGGGATTTGTATATTAGCTAATAGCATTTTTTATATTTGTCATTTGAGTGAATTCAAAGATGATGCATTTTCTTCTTGGTTAGATGAAGGATTTTCCTCTTGGCTAGATGATCTTTGCTTGCATGCCCCGATTTAACACATGATCTCCTTGCTCTCCAAGTTAATCTCTCCTTGTATATCTTCGAACTTGTCATTCATTGTTTACTTTTATGTCATGCATACCCCTTTAATATTGGACTTTGCAAGGTAATTTGTCTTATATTGAAATTCTATGCTTGTGATTGTCTGTTTAAGTATTTGCACTGAGGGACTGTCTTAAAGTTAAGCACTCAACTTAAGCAAGTGTTGATTTGGGCATAGGAAGTTAGATTGGAATGTTACTGGTCATAATGATAGAAATTATGTATTTCTTCTACTCAACGGACACTAATAACATTTGCTCATAAATAACAATTTGAAATTTTTCTCTTACGCTTTTTTCCCTGAAAGGAATGCCAATGTAAACATTTTTCCAGAGGGTTAAGACCAATGTTTGTCACTCAAATTTGTTGTTGTGACTTCAGCTAACACAAGGGTAATGTTTTCCCACACCCATTAATGGCTCTCCTTCCTCTCAAAGATGGATTTAAAGAGTTTTTTGTTTTAGTTTTAGTTGTAAACTGTGATGAGCAACAACAGCATGTAGCATTTATTTCAAATAATTATCTTTGAATTGGTCTGTCAACACATTTAAACATTACATACCAAACATGTTTATTTAAAGATGATTTATATTTTTATAATATTTACACATTTAACTCTAACTTAGATGTTTATACATTTGACAACAGCTGCAGTCAAGAGCTTGAAGGTATAAATAGATATTTATTTAAGACAATAATAATAATAATAATAATAATGATAATTCATTATTAGGAAAATGCAATTAATTTATTTCACACAACACACTGCAACCGATACCATTCATCACTGCCAGCACATGTCTTGTAAAGACAAAAAAGGCAAAAATATCATGCAATTCATAATTCACTCAAAGGATTTAGCTCTGCTTTTGTGGAATGTGGCTTTGAGGTTTGAAGCGATATTGGACCAAAGGCTGCGTTCAGCCAGTAAACACGTGTAAGAACACAATCATCTACACAATGACAACATCATGATTCTCCCACCAAAATCTCTTGTGAAGGCAAATCAGTGCAGCTATCGCTGTTGAACGTGACACCAGTTTATCAGTTGGCAGCAGGACATTTTTTATTGATTTGTTTTTTGTAAAGCATTGGTTTCTTCATTTTCACCATGACTGTTACCAGTAAACCTGGTTAGCATTGGTTTAGCCAGCAGACAAGCTGTATATGAGAGGTTAAAGAGAGTTTCATTGCAAAAATAACTTCTGTTCACGGATAAATATGATAGTTCAGAATGAATTTCATTTCCCTGTTTTTCTCCAAGGCACTTTTATCTTGGTCTTTCTTTAGGTCTGTTAAAATCTGTAAAAGAAGACAATAATTAGCATTTGTATTAAGCAACTCTGTGCTTAATCTCAATAGAATATGGCAAGTGCATTTACGATATATTTACATTTATTATAATCATAATATTATAATTATTAAATACATCTCTTTTACTTTGAGGACTACATTAAATCACCTTTTATGTTGACAATTAAAGGCACTGAATATATATATATATAATTCAGTTACACAGTTATTAGTTATTATATACACAAAATCATTGACTTCACTTGAATTACTTTCAGTGCAATTTAGTGCACAACAGTTTAGTGCACAACAGACTGAGTACACAACCACACAGAAGAGCCAGTTGCACACGAGGTGGAAGGACTTGAAGGTTTAACGTTACAATAAGAACTAAAGCTGTGCTGTCATGAAAAGGGCTATTGTCCATAAGTGTGGCTCTTACCTTTCAAAGTTAACATGCCATTTACAGTCCATTGAAACGTAATCCCTGGTTACATTCATATATGACTTTCCTTGACATGTTGTGGTGCCATTCGAGCTTGACTTGTTTTAATCTGTTTTTGTGTTTGATTAAAAGAGCACTTTACAGACAAGTGCTATATTTGGATCTGTTGTTTACACCCTAATAAGGGAAACCTTATTAGGTTGTTAGGAATCTCCCTCAGAGTAGCCTATTTGCTCAACTTTGTCAACCAAAACAGAGGAAGTAAAACACCAGACAACTAATCTGGGTACTCCCGTAATATTAGAAAGGTCATAAAGTAGTTAGGTGTGATATTTCTCTTGTAGACTCATGCTCAGGTATGCTCTCATAGATTTGTGTGTTTGTAACTAGAAACCGTCTACTGCACTAAATTCTTCTTAAAGATTTTTTTAGAATGAGTTAGTTATTATGAATGTTTCGCCGAAAAGAAAGACAAGATATTTGATAACTTTCTGTGTGTTGTGAACAAATTTTCCACAAAAAAAACATTTTAGCATTGATGTGTCACAGAAGAACAGGTTTACCGATATATATATTTACCTGTGATTCACCTATCCTTCTGTGCACCGCTGGCTCCCTGCTAATCTTGTAAGAAGCCGGGCACATCTTTTATAATCTAGAAAAGGACAGAGACAGAGTTAAATAAATCAAAAAAAGCAAAGAGACATAACAGTTCCCAAGAACAAGTTCTCAAGAACAGAACTGTGTGAGAAAATATTTTAAACAGATCTATTTTATGTTTACCTTTTAAATTACTGAACTGAATACATAGCAGAGCAGTTTGGATGAATCCATACATTTAAAGACATAAAGTTATGAAGTTTTGTAAGTTATGAAATACTTACAGGCAGGTATCGTGCAGTCCCTTGTATTATGGTATAGTTTATAAAAGTGTTTACTGCATTTGGGGCTAATATAAAGCGGCCCTGTAAACATAGAAAAGATGTTATAAATTTCTGACACATATCATGTTCACCATATAATAATACTGACACAGACTCACCTGTTAAATGTTTTAAAAACTTCTCCTTCTGTCGAAGATCTCTCGGAAAGACCTCTGGACAAATGAGGAAGAAACCGCACACTTTGTAAAATCCTACTTTCATTAAAATGTTATTATTCACAACAATTACTTGTGCAATGCCACGTAATACTTTATTCTCACAAGTATAGACGCTTCTCGTCACTGTTTAAAATATGCATTGAGATGCTGCAGTTACTCAAACACAAAACAGATAGTTTATCAGATGTTGTTAAGGAATGAATGATGCTTACCAAGAATTCTTGTCTTGGCAACTTTATTAACGTCTTGTGTTTCCACCGAGAGCTCGGCCGCTGGTGGAGGATGCTGTACGTTTTCATCAGTGTGATGCTCCCGTCTAAGTCTCGCTCTGTTCATTAGGAGCTCCAACATACCCGTGTCGTCTCCGTCCCTCTGTTTGCAGTAGCCGGCGGTGAGGATCAGCAACAGGAGACCGATGAGGACCAGGGTGCGCAGTGCACTCATGCTGAAAGGTGGACAAAAAGAGCCCCCCTGCCCCGCTTCCAGTCTTATTGCCCTGCAAGCACACCAGCATCATGTAAGTCTCCAACCTTTCACCAGTCCTGCTGTGGGATGTATGAATGATTGTATTGATTCTGCCCGATTGAAATACGTGATTTTTAAATGATTATTACATTTCTTACATATAAAAAACAAAAAGGATTTGTTTTGCTCCCAGTTCTGCATATATTTATTTTACTTGGTCGGAAATGGTAATAAGCAATAAATACATTATTGACTAGCTTATAAACATAATCACAACCTGAAGTAAATGTGGCTTCAGGCACAGTCATGTAACTGTGATATGCGGTTAGAACAAGCGTATGAATTCATCACATCACATCACATCACATCACAGCACTAAAAGTCCACCAAAGTAAGTTTGCTAAGTTTACAGCGCTTTTACGCACGAGGTATTTTGCATAAAAACTCTTGGAAATAAGTTTGTTTGAAAAAATAAAAGATACCTGGTATAAGCGATGAATATGTATTACACGTGTTTGCGACCTTCCTGTACGAATAACGATTAAATATGTGATGCGCACCAGATGCGCTCCGCTGGCGTTGCCTTTCCAAAGGTACTTCCACAGGCGCTAGTGCACCATGGCATGCGGCGAGGGAGTCTCTTTTATATGTTTAAGGACAGCCGTGCTCATCTGTTGCTCGTGTTGACTTGAAGTGGGTGGAAATTGATGAAAGTCCGCAGTTTTTAATTTATTTATTTCTCCCGTCCGGTGAGTTTCTTGGTGAAGTTTGCTTGAGATTATCCGGCATGGGTCCCCTCACTTTTTATTGTCGTCTGCAGACGTAAGAAGCCGTCCCATGTGGGTTACCCCGGCATGTCTTGAATTAGAAACGCGTTAAGAGCGCTCCTTAAAAAATGCATTTTATCTTTTTTTATGATGTTGTCGCTGTTGAATCACCGTCTCATAACGCGCACAAACTATTGTCCGTGTTTTTCCGGAGGTCCAATTTGGCACAAGAGCGCAACGATTCCCACCAGAGACTTTTTTTTAACCTGTCCTTTAGTTTCTTCGTATGGAGTTAAAGCTCTCGTTCAGGGTTCATCTCTGATCGCCAATCCTTCAAAATCTCCCGAAGAGGATGATGCAGCCAGTTCGCATTTTACTTGTATATCTTGTAGGAAAGTTTATAAAATGGTTAGAATAATGGTGGTAAGTACCCGCGTGCGTCTATGGAGAGCTGGAGTGGGGATACGGAGTCTCCTCAGCGTCTATGAGAAGACTGAGCAGAGATCTCAGGCCTTCTACAATATTGGTTTCGTTCTCAACCTCGACATTATACCACTCCCTTTGGGTATAGAAAAAATCACTCGTATTTATTCCCCTCCTCTTTGGTTTTTATCAGTCGCAAACTGTTCAGATAAGGGCGCGCGCACACATGTGTGCCATGCGTTGCCTGTCCATATCTGATTATAATCAGGATTATATACCTTGGGAACTATTATTACTCCTGTTGCGCGCATTTATCTGGGATAACCTAATGTTGCTTTGAGGCACAGCTCAACAGTGCCACACAGTGAATCGTAGATTGAATAGTTAAGATGATGAAATGATCAAAAATTTAACCTCACTTCGACTGTAAGATTAAATATACCCTGTTTAAAGCTGGACATGTGCGTGGTCTTCCGGTGAGTCCATTTGACCGGACCACCCAATTGCGCTTTAAATAACATTCAATTGCCCTACATGCAGAAAACCATTGTTGTTGTCACTGGTTTGAAATTAACCACTTTGTCTTTCCTTTCTCACCCGCACAACCTCTCTCTCTACCCCACCTTTCTTATTTTTCCCATCCTTGTGAATACTTGTGAATGAAATCTTCCTGCCTCCCTTATTTTATCACTAGCTTTTAAAAGGCGATAGTGGTTTAAAGGAGAGACTTCAAAGATGCCCTGAGTTATTTAAATGACTTAATAAACCTGATATGATATTCCTCCTGAGCTAAGATAACTAAGATAACACAACACAAGTAGTGGCAGGTAGTCACCCATATTCCTCCTAGATAATCAGTGAACAACACAGAATACTTCACGTTAAGTTTACAGACACACAACTGTTATGTGCTCTGTTGTGTCTTATAACACTATAGGGTCACAAATAACACTATAGGCTCAAGAAATGTTACAGTTGATTTAAAGCTGCATCCATTTTTGTTGAAAAAATGTCAAATGTATATTAACTGTACATTAATATTTAATTAAATGTATATTGTATATAAAATGTATTTAACCCATTCATTTTTATTTTGTGTTATAGTGTAAAGTGTGTTACGTGCTTAAATAAAATGATGTTCAATGCACCTGTTCTTTAAATCTTATTTCCAATAGTGGAACTTATGTAACTTTACATAAACAAACTTTATGTAAAGTTTGATTAAAACTAATAAACCCTTGTGACACATTTTTCCTGTGACAACTAGCCCGGATCTCTCCTGCTTCTTAAATATCTGACGTCTATAAACAGACGTTCAAATATCTCTGTTCGTCATATTACACGAGGTATAGTTCACGCTTGCATGTATCTATATTGCCCCCTATGGGTGCTGTAAGATAAAATGAGGACAAATATTACCACAACTTTAAATTTGAGTACTTAATGAATGAGACATTTAAATAAATATATTATTATTATTATTCATAAATGTAATTTTTTCTTGAACGTGTGTGTTGTAATACTGCTGTTACAGTCTTTATATAAAAGTAATATAATATAAGAAACTTGTAAATGGACGATTATTGCGTATCGCTTCATTTTCTCCAGAGACAGAACTTTATTTAAATCAATACAGGAGAATTAAGGATAATAGCTTGTAAACTAGTACTTTATACAGTACATGCTGGGTGCAGCATAAACAGCGACACTAAGCCCCCCATGTGTGGCCTTCATCCCTTTCCGGGTCTGCCTCCCTACCGACCAATCTGTCAGAGTCTCCCTTAGTGGTCAATATTTTCTGCTCTCATTTACTGCACTGATCTTCTACATCTGCTTTCACAAATATGCTTTAAATGCATAATAATTAAGAATTTGATATAAATATCATTGTTTTATAATGCAAACGCCTCTGTGTCTGTATGTATAGCACAGTCCAGCCTGCACATTCAGCTATAGCCACTGATCCTTAAATCCACTCATTAATCGTGGCTCATGCCGGTTCCTTTCCACGGCTCTAATCCCAACTGACCTCTTTGCCACATCTGATATCACTGATAACTTTGACAGCAGTTTGATATGCTAGTTATACCTTGTTATCTTCATGTCAGTTTGGCTTTGACCAAAGCATCTGTCTACTTGACTGATAATTCACTTTGGGAGTCACTTTAAAACTGCTAAGTAAGTGAAGTTGGTTAGTGAACATCTTATTATTTCAGGATCAGAAAATCATCACTACAAGATGAGAAATTTCTTCTGAAAAATCTTCTGGCAGCTCCATTCCATACAATGGTCGTGGCTGTCACACACTAAAGAAGGACGGTTTGAATATTTTTTTAATACAGCTGTTAATTCAATTATTTTGTCTAACAATTCAATTAATTGTGTATGAGATAGTCCAGTTAGTATATTTTTAGTATATGCATATTAACAGTTACACTTTTCAAAACCACTGTGTGAACTTTAAACTCATTTTGCAGTTGTTATTTTGAAGCCCACGTTGCTACTTCATCATCTGTTAATATTTCCCTTTGATATTAAAAGTTTGCTGGCCTAAATAAGAAAGGGAATTCCTTTAGATAATTTATTGATGGTGGGATGTCTCTTGAGAGATCAGTCTGACTGGATATACTTATGATGCTAACAGAGATGATTAAACAAATACTGCACCGATCATTTATTATCCCTAGAGACCCTAGAGAAAGTATTTGTCGTTTAACTACATTTATCCTGTCTTGAAAAATTGTCCTAAAGTCTTGTTTTTTCTGTTGTCAAGCTGTGCTATCCAGGTGCTGGAGGATTTTCCCATTTTTTCCATAATACCTATTCCCATTTTCCAGGCCGGAACAATCCTGGACAGGAGGCCAATGGAGGAGGTTCATATGCATTCAGTGAAAGGAAACCTATGGAGATTCAATGAAAAATAACCATTAGTGTCATTGCACATAGTTTGTCTTTCCAGAATCTGTAATCGTAACACGTCTGCATGTAAAACCTCTTTGATAATGTTGAGCTCAGATTACTTTACATCCATAATGCAAACATAAACTTGTGGATGTCAGACTCTGATGGCACAACACAAACTGCACGTACTTGAGAAAGTGGAGCCAAAATCAATATAATTGGACTGCAGCTGTCTGGAGCAGAACTCAGTCAAGTTCTTCAGATTCCATCACTGTCAGTGCTGAGATAACACATTATCACATATCTGTTGCCCAACACAGTGTGATGAAAACCAATGTAATGACTCAGCCAATATAAAATACAGAGTTAAATGACTTGTTGAGTTACAGAAAGTTAGAATGTGCTATGTGGTCTTATATACTTTAAATGTATGTTATGCTTTTTAAAGGTAATGTTATTTTAAAAGTCTGTATCTAACTGTAACTGTATCTATCTAAATCTCATATGGGTGAAATGTAAGAGCTATTTGAAACCTAAAATATGTTCTCAGAAGTCAATGGGTTGGTTAAAACAGCACAGAAATAAATCTGACAGAAGATTTGTCAAATATTCTCAGATCAACAGTCAATAAACCAGGAACAAAATCTGTGAAGATAAACGTTGAGTTTGATTTACATTTTGTTTACAGTTGGAATGTAGTTTGATAAAGAGGCACTTATCTTCAGATAATATCCATCCAGCTTAGAGGAGGTTGAGAATGAATCATTTGATTTTGAACCAGATCCTGGTGTTGGGGATGTGAAAGTTTATATAAGACTTTACATTTCTCTAAAGAGAATGGCAAAACGTTGCCCTCCAGATTGTTTTGCTTTATGCTCTGTTGTTCTATGTTTTATGGTTAGAAACAGGTGACTAAATTGCTTTGGAACAGCTAAAGACCAAAGGCCCACTAAAGCTAAACATTTACAAAAAGAATTTAAATATTTTAATATCTTGTCACTGTAAGAGTGCTTTCAAAAATCACCCTAGAGACAGATATTACATCAGAGGAGTCCTCAGATCTCAGCTGTCCCCAATCTCTCAAGCATCTTTTCTGCAGTTAGCTTTGAAAGAACATGACGGAATCCCTCTTGCTTTGACATCAAAGCTGAGAAGCACAAAGAGCTACTAGGCAAATCAGGCAGGGAGACCCTCAGTGTTTCACAAGGGTCTGTGTAAATCGCTGCCTGTATTTACTTTAATATTTACAACAACAGTGGAAGGAGTTTCCAGTCTGGTTAAAAAAGAAACCGTCTTTCTTTTTGTGCCGTCAAGGCACACTTTCATTGCCATCAAAGCATTATAAAGACAGAAGATTCTTAGAATTGTATTAGTTAGTTTGAGGTCTTACGGTTTCAGAACATAGCACTGTATCTGTATATTATTTTCCACTATACATAAGTTACAATTGTTGTGTTTGCAAATGTATTGTTATTCTATTCATTTTTGTGCAACATAAGCAAAGAACATTCTATCTGCAACTCATTATTATCTAAATGCTTCATTCTTGTTCACATCACAAATTTTGTAAGATTTCATGCTTTTCGTTCCTTTGGCTTAAAATGAGTCCCACATTTTATCTACAGCTGCAGGTGTTGCTACCGCCGCATATCATCACTCACCACTGCATAGACGACAGGACAAAACAAAGCCCAGCATTTGTCTTAAATATGGTGTGTATTCATACATATCCAACTTTCTCATAGTTAATCTCCTCATTGGGTGTCTCTTTAATAGACCAATGCTACATATTTATCTAAGCAGCTGAGCGTGGAGAGTACTGGCACTTTACAAACTCTTGTAAAGAGTTGCTCTGCTGTTGCCATGAACTTATGAAATGTTGAACTATCCAGTGTTCTTGTATTATCTGTTCCCTCACGTAGAACAACTGAAAATGCCATTGGAGATTATTGGCAGGATGTGACAGAGCTGAGTGCGTGTTTTTTGTACGTTTTCCTCTGTATCTTCAAGCGTTTCTCTGATGCTCGTACCTAGTGCTTAAATGAAACCATTGAGAAGTCCATTAAAGGAGAAGAATGATCTTCTGAGCTCTTAAATGTTCCTCTGGGACAAGAACAAGTATGTGGAGCTTTCGCTGTGTGAGATGTAATCTGAGGAGAAATGTTCTGCCCACATTCTACGGGTTTGTGGATGAGCTAATCAAACCGACAGCCCACAAAGTGAGGTCATGCTGAATCTGTGATCTCAGGACCTTTGTGGACTGAGCGATTGCTGGGTTCTCGTGACTGCACTCAGTTCAGTTTGTAGGTGGCATCTACAAAGCGACTCTGGGCTAATCCGTCAGAAGATGCTACAAAGTGTTTGATGTTTCAAAACGGATACAAGCCGATCTTCTTCATCTTCCAATGCTGAGATAAGAGACACTTATCTTCAGATATCCTGTATTTCAGCACTTTAAACACTCAGACAGAATTTTTAAATGCTATTCAAACAAATGTGAAATATGTATGTTTTGTGTCTGGTAGATGAGATTGGTAGAACTAGCAATGGCTAGAACCACAAGCCAATAACATGTAACTTTAATTCTCTGTCAGCAGCTTAGGACGTACAATTATGACCTTTTTCTGTTTGTTTTCACAAAACTGACACAGTTCTAATATTTATCCCCTGCTTTGATGACACTATGATTCAGTAATGAAATAAACTGCTTCTCCAGGCCCAGATGTTTTACACATTTTGAGAATAAAGTAAGTATTGAATCCTTATCAGATCTCAAGCATCTGTCCACACATGAAGCAATAATTTATACCTGTATGCTGGTGCTGCAAGTTATGAACAGCATATCTCACAGCTCACTGAGCAGCGGCTAACATTCCTGAACTCGTATGAAGTTTATACAACAAATGATTGAATTCTATGATCTATGAACACAAATGAAGAAACAGTTGTTAAACTTGTGTGATAACAAAAGGTGAAACTGGCTGAGGAATCCTTTAAAGACAAAACACACTGAATACATTTTAAACAATGCATAGATAATATCTATCCAAAACCCTGTTGAGATATTTCACTGATGTGAAGCCAGGTGGGCCGTGGTGGGATATTTTCGTTCATTAATTTATGTATTAAGTATGGCAGGCTTATAGGCAAACTGGATTTTTCTGGAACATTTTATTTGCAGTTATTTGCAAAACTGGTGTCTTTTATATAAATAAAATATTTATATATTTTATAGCATAAAACTGCCTTTACATTGTTTTATGCCTTGGTAAATATGTATTGTATGTTAAATATGTATGTAAGTTCCTTAACTTCCTCAAACACCATTATATCCTATTGTGACTTATAGGTTA
>JBAJNP010012985.1:0-12668 GCA_036877545.1 Yasuhikotakia modesta | reverse complement strand
GTGGTTTTCAGCACACTTTATGATGAGGGCTACGCAACTATTCCCAAGTTAGCTGAGAAACTAACGATTGAGTTGGTTCATCATATTCAGGTGAAGTAATTTTTAACAAAACATACTGAACAACATTTACAGTCTGAAAATAAACAGCTCATTAATCATTTTGATTTTTTAAGCTCATTAATTTTTGAATGGTTTGTTTTGTAGAAATCCATGCCTCAGTTAGAGGAGCAGATCGAAGCAAAGCTAAACGAGACTCAGAAGGAGCTGGAGGTGTACGGCACCGGAACGCCATCGGACCCCGCAGGAAAACTGCGCTTTCTGATTGATGTAAGTGTTCATGAACTCTCCATCTTACCTCTGTTGATGATGATCTGTGATCATGATGACATTTTCTTAAGTTTAATCACATTTTTAAATCAATGGTATTTATTAACTGCATGAAACATTTCTGATGTTATTTTTAATGTTGTTAAAGTACATTATGATAAATACTTTGATATTATATTATATTGATGTTATATAAATACAAATATGTATATTTATGGTATCATTATGAAAAATACCTAATGAAAAAATTAATTATGAAAAAATCCTGTTACTTATCCGTTAACAATTCCAACAAATATTTATTTTACATTTTCCAGCCTAACACGAGATGTTATGCTCATATTGATATAATATGCAGTATAGTTTGTATTCATAAAACTTCATAAATTGTATAAAAAACATTTTCTTCATCTCATCACTGGGTTCAGAAAGTGACGGCCTACATTCAGGACACGTTTAATCTGGCCGGCGGGGAGGACGTGAAATGTGCTTCTGATCTAATAATCTTCCAGGACCTTCGGAATGAATTTGTAAAATGGAAGAACCACTTAGATGATTCAGGAGATAAATGTGAGTGAAAAATATAAATAAACATAAAAATTTTAAATAATGTTAACAAGGTAATAAACATTAATATAAAATGGTCTTGTATCCAAATTATACAGCTCACTCAAAAAGTTCATATAAATTATTGTTATACTGTGTGTTACCTGCCAATTTGTACTAAATCACCTTTTCTTGTGAGATCAGTTTGTTGAATTAAAGTTCAACCAACCAACCAAAAATATCATATGAGGTACAAATATTAAGCTGATTAATTCCAATGCAGTCAAGAGGAAGATTGAGGATGAGGTTTACAGCTTTGAGGCAAAGTACAGAGGCAGAGAGCTTCCAGGATTTATCAGTTACAGAACCTTTGAGAAACTCATCAGAGAACAGATCAAAACATTAGAGGAACCGGCGCTGAAGACGCTCAAGAACATCTCAGGTCAGTGAATCTCAGAGCAACGCCACAAATTTTGATTTTGTTCCTGTGATACTGTAGTTTGGCTGTAGGTGAGTGATTCTTAATAAAATACAATGACTTGTACAATAATGCAATAATGACACATTCAAAGCATACATTATAGTGTGTTTGCTGGGACCGGCTGCTAACATTAATGCTCAACCATTTGAGAACAGCAAATTTCCAAGTACCGAACAAAACCAGATTCTAAGTTAAATTAGGCTTGTTGGTGAACGGTTACAAAATAAACTTTAATAATACTGTTTACATTTACTTAGACGTGGTTAAAAAAGCCTTTAATCAACTGGCCCAAATCAGCTTTCTTGGATTCCCCAATCTTCTCAAAATCGCAAAGGTCAGTTTCTGTCAGTGAATCTGATTATCACAACATTACTGAGTCACATAAATTATGTGTTAAATTAAATTGTCAGCGTCTGAAATTCTGCTAATATTATTCATATTTCCATGAATGACAAACGTTTACTAATACCTTGTAAAACATTGTAAAACAAACGTTCAGTTTTAAAACATCTTCATTTGCATTGTAAGACTGAGATTGAAGCCATCAAGCAGGAGAAGGAGCAGCTGGCGGAGTCCATGCTGAGGTCTCAGTTCCTGATGGAGCTGCTGGTTTACAGTCAAGACATCACGTACAACCAGAGCTTACAGCGGGCCAGAGAGAAGCTGCGAGACGAGCAGCAGCATGATGGATACAGGCTGTACCATGATGTCACGCTGGACGAGATGAAGCTGCACATCGAGTCGTACTACTGTGTAACTCCAGCTTTCTGTAGATCACGTGTAGTTCAGGTGTAACTGTATCTGAGATGTTGTTTGTTCACCTCTCCAGATCACCAGCAAGCGTCTGGCCGATCAGATCCCAATGGTCATCCGCTTCCAGCTGCTGCAGGAGGCTGCGGTGGAACTGCAGCGACGCATGCTGGAGTTACTGCAGCAGAAGGACGTGGACGGGCTGCTGACGGAGGACCAGGACATCACCCAGAAGAGAGATCACTTACTCAGCCGCCAAAAACGACTGAAGCAAGCGCAACACCTGCTCATCACCTTTTAGCGTCGCATTAGAATGAATGTTAATGTGCTGAACAGTCATCTGTTACTGACAAAATGTAAACAATCACAACTTGAACGTTTTCTGTAGTTTTAAACTGATAACAAAGTGTTGTATTAGGAAACACTTGTTGATTGTTTTCAATATGAAAGGACAAATGCAGAACCACCTATTCATCCTTCCAATTAATATACAATTTATGGTCTTATCTGTCATATAAGTCACAAATTCATTATGCATGTTTTTTATTTGAATGTTTAATCACATGAAATATTGCATGTTAATATAATTATCCAGTTACGATCATACAGGCAACAACTTTTCATGTAGCTTTATGAACCTCTACACATCAGGAAAATAAAGTTCACTACAAAACCTCTCCTGGTGAACAGATCGTCTCAAACCTGACAAACAGAGATGAAGTGAAAGCACAGCTCTCCTTTATTAATGAGCTCATGATAAATGTTTCATTCATTGTCACAACCGGACCAGTACAATCCTTTACAATCTGTAAAACCAAACACAACTAAACTATAACAATGACAGCAGGGCTAGATTGTATTGATATTGATGATCATTTTGATCTCCTGATATTTCACAGGAAATGTGTAACAATGAAACGCTGCTTTATAGCATAAACATTCATTCCACATATATACATTTGTACACTTTTCTCATCAAACAGAAAGAGACAGAAAAACATCTCTGGGCCAAAAACAGCTTCTATAATCTCTACTGATCTGTGTGGGTTTTAAGCTTCCGCTCCCAAAGTTTCTGATGGTCAGAGAATCCCTGTTTTCCTTTATTGAAGGAGTTGGGACCAGCTGATGTCGGTGTCTCCCTGAAAAACAAGAGCCGTTGAGAAAAGCTGCTCTCTGAATGAGGCCGTGTGAGACTGCATCACCTCCCATTAAATATTGTAACTCAGTTTTCATGAGCAAAACGTTACATACAAACTGAGGACCAGCACAGCACAACACAATAATCCAACTACCAACTTTAGGTTGTGAGAACATTTCTCCAAAATTTCTATTAAGTGACAACCTAAAAGTTTGAAATGTTCAGAAAATATCAAAACCTTTTTTAGATGTATTAACACTGTTTTGTTACAAGAACATTTTTCAAAGTTTTCAAAAAACGGTTTCCTGTTAGCTGGGAAAGTTTCCATTAATAAAACCTCAGCAACATGAAAATCACAGAGAAACTTTAGCTTTGTTCTGATTTTTGGTTCAAAAGTCTAAAATCAAACCTTCCGATGTTTTTCATCCTCATCTTCGCCTCTGGCGGCATTTCCTCAGGCTCACTCTGAAACAGAAGAGATACTGTAAGGATAAACACCAGCGTATCTACAGTAACCTTCATCAGCAGCAGAACCTACATCATCATCCTCATTGAACACAGACGCAAGTCCAGCTTTCATGGCAGGTAAAGCAGGAGGAGCTTCTTTAGGTTTCTGGAAACAAGAGACCAGAGTCTTACGTCAAACTTTCACTCATCATTCCACATCACTCAGAGTCAGGTATCTACGTACACTGGCTCCCAGCTTGATAGAGATGGGCGTGGGTTTCCTCACGGCCTGGGCCGTCATACTGAACCCGGCTTTAAACATTTTTGATGTTGCCGGTTTTCCTGTAGCCTCATCTTCTGGTGTGACGTCGTCAGCAGAGCGCTTCCTCGGCCCGTCTCCTGATGCCGTGCTGGAAGAGACAGTCTTAGATTTGACACTGCTTCCCTTCTCCTCCGGTCCTGCTGGAGGCGAGACAACTTACCAAGGTGAGCCACTGTTGCCATGGAGACCAAAGGTGAGCTACAGTTACCTGAAAGATGAGGGATTGCAGGAGGACCTGCTCAGAGAGCTGATGTTGAATCTACAATCTGAATTCACACCGGTTTGCACATAACAGTGTGTTTGCTTCACTTTAAAACCCAGTTTCACCAGTTTGCCTTAATGATCTGTGTCTTGCTTATCATTGTACACATGAGATCTGAAATGGTTCATTTAACAGTAACACTGCGCACATGCAACCATCTGTAATACAGTACAGCACTACATACATGCATGCATACATACATACTACATACATACATACTACATACATGCATGCATACATACATACTACATACATACATACTACATACATGCATGCATGCATACATACATACCACATGCATGCATGCATACATACATACCACATGCATGCATGCATACATACTACATACATGCATGCATGCATACATACTACATACATGCATGCATACATACTACATACATACATGCATACATACTACATACATACATACTACATACATGCATGCATACATACTACATACATGCATGCATACATACTACATACATGCATGCATACATACTACATGCATGCATACATACATACTACATACATACATACATACATGTTAGGACGTTAACCACACTTGTGTATCATAACATTTACACATTAAATGTGAATAAAAGAACCCTAACCCTAACACGTCCACAAACATGTTTTTATGCACATGGTAACAGCATCGCTAAGTTAACATGTAACGCTGGGTTATATGCATAAATTAATAACTTACTACAGACTGCATGACAATATAATGCATTAAATAACATGTTAGCGTTTTATATGAAGTTTCTGTTTTAACAAACCCACAATTAGAACCATTTAAATGTAATGCAGCTAGCGCGCTAAACCCAGTTAGCCGGAGACGCTAAATAAAAGCACAACATGCGTTACTTTCCCTCGTAACCACAACAAACAGACGCGTTACATCTGCCGTTCATGTGCCAAAGAAGAAGCCATTTATCTGAGAGATAAGAGTTTAGAGAGCTTCACCTCCGTCTTCAGATGAAGCTTCACCGCAACGCTTCACGCTCGCCATCGGTCCGCGCGGCACTACGGCGCTCCGCAGCGGACAAAAACCTCGTCCCGCTTCCGCGTTTTCGTTTTGAGTACATGAGCAAATGTTTTTCAGGGGTTTTAAAAACGCATTCAGATAACGTTCAGTGGTCACAACATATTTCAACACGTCCATAGTTGAGTAATGAACTGGAAACAAACAGCCCGTAACTTCAGTTCAAATGAACATAAACTGTTTTAATTACTGGGTTTCTTAGAGGTCAAAGTCTGTGCAGCTTTACATGCATTATGTAAAATCACAGTTTGTTGGTAATATAGTAACATTCACATTTCATACATGTACGATTCATGTACTGATATATATTCATGTTTATAGACACTGTGAACAACTGTGTTTCAACATAATTGTATTTCTTCTGTTTTTGATGAACATCAGACATGATAACAGATGTCACCTGATGCACATACGTGTGTTTCATATAAAACATGGGCGTGTGAAACTACTATCAGTGTTTTAGCTTTTGGATCCAAATTAAACTGAATTATAGAACAAATTAAACAGCTTTTTAAATAGAGCTATGAATTATTATTGCTTTAACTCAACCAACAGCATTTACTGTCATACAGCCATGATACTTTACCTCACCAACTTCTTTTCAAAGACACAAGCCATCAGCAAATGCCAAGCATGTTTATTTTTGTCCTCTTCTGCCACTGTGTTAGTTTTGAATCTGGACGCAAGCCAGATTCAAACTCATGTTGGCTGTTTATCTGCTTACACTGGCCTCAGCTGTGTCTCCTACAGCATCAGTTTTTTTTTACCTATTTTATCTAATGTAATATACAAAGAAAGAACGTAATGTACTTTTGGAAAAAAGTATTTATTGTGAGATGAGTGTGTGAAAATCAGGATGGGGGATACTGGCGCACCGGCCACAGCATCGTCATGTGCCTTTAACACACAGCTGACGGTGTTGTTAGGACCCCGGATGGGTGGAGAAGCAGGTAACAAACCCTCACTTCATGAGTGGCTGTTTTCCCTTCCTCCCCGATCTCCATCTCACTGTGGACAGTCGCCCCGGATGGACCACGAGGGAGAATCAACTGCGAGAGGATGGAACTTCCAAAAAGAGGGTGTGAGGGAAAAAAAACAAGGAGAAGGGAAGGAGGGGGACAGAAGTGGTTTAGAAGTGACATCCCAAAGTCCTTTAAACTGATTGGTCTTCATAACAGAAAGGATGTCCGACACCATGGGGTCTGCAGATATAATTCAGTCTTCCTCACCACTCCCGGAACAGACGGCGTCTTACACAGACATGATGTGCTTCACGAAATCTGTAAGAGGAGAAGCAGGAAGAATCAGCCACACAGACTCACCGCACAAGGTCTGAAGTCACTGCTATAAATAATAATGATTTAAGGGAGCAGGAGTTGAGATGTTTTCAGATACATACCCTCATAGTGGACGCTGCCGTTTTCATCCTCCTGTCCTGTCATGAGAGCCTCGATTTCAGGCTCACTCATCTTCTCACCTGTCCACACAGAGAAAGAAAATCTTACTGCAGTGTCAGCATGTTTTCTCAGTAAAGAACACCAGTTTCTTTACTACCATTCATATGTTTGTAATGCTCAACCCTTGTTCTTGATTTAGGTTTCACTAAAAACCATCCACAACTTTATGCTTTAAATCTTGAAAATAGTTTAGAATTTGTTTTGCAACAAAAATGTAAGTTGTGCCAACAGAAAAAAATCATGTATTTCTTATTTTTAAAGAATTGAGCTGGATGGTGACAGAACAACATACATCACTAATACTGTTTAAAAATCATCCCAGAACGCACTTTACTTAGCACAGAATGCCCAATATAAGTCAAAGTATCAAATATAAGTCAAAATATAAAACAGTTTAGTTTTGCTTAACATTTTCTGGTAACTGTAATTTCCACACTTCCATCTGTGTTACTTAATAGCTTTGATGACTTTAATAATCCCCAATCCCCCAGTGTTGACAGCATAAACTACATTTCCCACAATCCTCACTCACCCAGTGTTGACAGCACAATGCGCAGCTCAGCGCCCATGACTGTGCCGTTGCCCTCTTTGTCGAAGACGCGCAGACCCTCAACGTAGTCGTCGTAGGTGCCCTTCTGGATGGCATCAACAGTCTTCAGCATTGGCAGGAAAGCGTCAAAGTCGATTCTTTTGTTGGCCATGTCTGTGAAGATGTTTTTACACATCAAAAATCTGTTTTTGCAAACTACTTGGAATGATGTCACAAACAGCTTCATTGCGACCTAAACTGCAGGTCTTACCATCAGCAGATGGGTCGCCCAGGATCTTCTTCACGTCTTTGTTGGTGGGGTTCTGACCCAGAGCGCGCATGATGTCGGCCACCTGGTTGTAAGCCACTTTGCTGTCTCCAACTCTGTCGAAGAGACCGAAAGCCTCTTTAAAGTCTGTAACAGAAGAATCAAAGATCTGTTCAAAAACATCTTAAAGCTGCAATCCAGAACTTTTTGTTCAAAATAAAGAATCAGTTATTCAACAAGTAGATGACAGATCTGTGTTCAACACAATCTTTTTATCTCACTCTGATTCACAACAGTAACTTTATATAAATAATTTATAAATAGAGCTTCATTTTCTGGGAACTGTTAAGTTTTGACTTCATTTGACAAATGAGGCAAAAGCTACAGATTAACAAAAAATATTGCTGTTTAAAATGTAAATAAATAAATTGTATAATTGGGAATCCACCTCGTTTTCTTACCCAATACATTTAATGTTTGATTCACTTCAGAGAAACAGAAGTGTTCTAACAATCCCTGACTTACAGCAGTGAAGAAAGGAGGAATTTAACAAACTTAGCAACCGCAGCTGTGTATCTTACTGAGCTGAAACTAATCCGCAGGCTGATAAATAGCATCTTCTGCGCTCAGCAGCTGAGTCTGTATGAAGTTAGTGTCGTCTGTGACAGCTGATACCCACACAGACCCCCGCAGCTCTTGCTATACATGGTTATGAGGGTCTTCAGCTGACCCAACTCAAAATCATGAATGCTGACAGTAGTGTAACCTGCACCCGTGACCGGCCGTGTGTGTGTGTGTATGAGAGTGTGTGTGTGTGTGTGTGTGTGAGTGTGTGTGTGTGTATGAGAGTGTGTGTGTGGGCATCTGACTGACACTGTCAGTTTCTTGTCTTTATCCTTTAATATAAACATAGCCTATAACAAACAACTCCCAAACCTATTCATTCACATTAATCTGGATCCACATCTATTCATTCACATTAATCTGGATCCACATCTATTCATTCACATTACTCTGAATCCACATTTATTCATTCACAGTAATCTGAATCTGAATCTGGGCAAAGTCAGTCAAAAAAGTGCTCTTATAATCTTATAATCTTGTTATGCAGAGCCTTCCATAAATTATATTTTGCATCAATATGAGTGTAATATGGTACATTTGGAGCATCCTGACTAACATTGCTATTGTAAGAATGTTCCCCTGATGTTTCTATTAAATAACAAAAACATTAAAAAATTTACTTTCTGAAAATTTGAAAACATTCAAATCATCTATTTTTTTAGACATTATATTAATATTATTGCTCAGGTATAAGGACATTACTGCAACGTTTTCTGTAATGTTACCAACTTAAGAGTATCAAGTTGTTGGTACATAATAAAATAAATTCTACTAATGTTACAGCAATAACAGTTTTGATAACTTTAGGGGAACGTTATGTCACTGTTCTCAAGATGCTCCTTGTTAACTGGGATGTCTGAAACACTGTAAATGATTAGATGGATGTTTTAATAAGATAAAAGCACAACACAAGCATCATTCACACAAGATCCTGATAAACTCCGATGGGCAGTAAGAATCACTCACCCTCAATCTGGTCAGCTGTGAATTCTCCAGCCTGTCAGAAACACAACAACACAAACAAATGCTTCATCTTATCTCAACAAATCGACACACAGCAGCCGTATACTGCTTTAAACTATACACCCAAATATTCCTTCCAAGTCAACATTCCCGTGATGTTTCACACAAACGTTTGGAAGAAGCTCGTCTGGATCTGAAACATTGTCTTGCTTCACCAACTTCAAAATGCAAAACGTGTCCTAGTTTATTTGAGCGGCTTCTGCCAGAGCATCAGTAACATCCATGTACACACCATGATGCAGGATCGGGTGAGAGCCGGGCAGAGATGAGACGCCGGAGTCCCAGGAGAGAGTGGTCCTGACCCGCGGTCCAGATCCTCTTATTTATGATGGGGAAACGGGGCGGATCCGGTGACGCGCTGGACCTTCTGTAACTTTCTTAGGTCAGGATGGAAGAAGTTTGCGGCTCCTTCAGCGGAGAAATGGCGCAGCGGTATTTTTAGATATTTGCTCCAGGCTGATTGTGAGACTCTCGGCCAGCATTTTAATTCAATCATATGTTGAGATCTGTACCTGTTACCGGGTCTCGGGTAGAAGTGGAAACACAACATCTCAGGAACGCTTTGGGTTACAGGGATGATATTTTTAACCTACAAACGCTTATATGGAGATCTGGGAAGTTTCAGAAAGCGAAACTTAATGCATTTTAATGATCAGATTCATTACAACAGCATTATATTAGTGTAATGGTTACGATATTAATATATAAGGGTGAGGAGTTTCGTCAGATGTTAGATGAATGTTGTGGTGAGGTTTTGGGATAACGGAGCTCTCCGTGGTCCTGCGCCATCCTTCTGTTAATGTCTCACCATACATGTATGAACGTTTTTATAACGTTGGGCTAATGTTTTACTTTGGGTCGTTTGGTTACTAACATACACTTGGACCTGTGATATCTGCTCTGTTAGTACAGCTCTGTCCACTTACAGTGAGCTCAAGTAAAAATAAGGTGTATTTATGATATATCTGATGGGCTAATATAAAACAGTCACTACAGTGCTGCTGTCAGTGATTTATTTTGTGTGACAACACTACATCATCATCACAAGCTGTGCAACATCTTCATCAATCCTCATCTTCCTCTCAGAGTCATGTGATGAGTTTGTGTTTTTTCATACAAGATCATAAAGCAAAAAACGGATAATGAAAACACCTCATGTTTGTTTGTTTGTTCAGCACCAGTGGCATACAAGCACAAACAACACTGCACAACAGAAGATAAATATTAATGATATAAGTAATGTAAACCATTTGTTGACATTTGCTTTAGTTTTTTGCAGTCTATGTCTGTTTAAAAATACGTTTTTGAAAGTAAATGCTAACTTATACATGTAACCTACAGTATTTAGCTTGTCTCAGGTTTTTAAAAAGCAAGATTATTTTATTCACAAAAAGCACAACTGCTACATTTCTTGTAAGCTTTTCAGGTACACATCAGTATATAAGAGTGTCATTCTCTGCTGTGTGTTTTCCCTGCAGTTCATTAGTCGAGTTACTACAAACCAACTGCACTTTCACTGCAAACACATTCCATCCGTGCCCTGAGACATTTACTCTCGCTGGAGAAGATGGACAGATGAGCTCTATATTTAGGTGGTCTTATGGGGTGTTGTGTAGCACCTCCAGGGTCACTGACACGTCTTAGCCCCTTAACTGCCACCAACCAGCTACTGACTCCAGATCGTAAAGACGCAGCTCATGTTACTCTGTGTTCTGATCTGATCTCAGTTCAGCTTGACGGATGTCTGCAGTTTGTGTTGCAATTACACGTCACAAAGCAAGACTGACCTCAGATCAGCTGGAATACGTTTAAAAAAAGCTGGTGCTGTGGGCTGAGCGATGTCCACCAGCCCTGGAGAAACTCTTACCCTTATTTGGGTCTTTCAGCAGGTTTGAGGAGAGAGTAAATCCACAACTCACACTTCTGTATGTTAAGACATATAATACATTTCATGTTATCTCTATACATGAACTTACAGTAACATCCATCACCACAGCTTCTGTTTGCTATTCCATTCATATGTCAATACCATGTGTATTACAACTATAAATACCAGCATGACATTTTAGTGATATTAGTGAAACTTTAAATGTATTAATGTCTTGTACAACCATCAATTGCTTTATGGCATCATTACACTGGAGTGAAGAATGAAGAATGTTCTAGAATGAATAATGTTCTAGGATGATGAGTGCTGTAGAATAATATGTTCTAGGATGTAGAATAATATGTTCTAGGATGTAGAATAATATGTTCTAGGATGTAGAATAATATGTTCTAGGATGTAGAATAATATGTTCTAGGATGATGAGTGATGTAGAATAATATGTTCTAGGATGTAGAATAATATGTTCTAGGATGTAGAATAATATGTTCTAGGATGTAGAATAATATGTTCTAGGATGAGGCTGTTCTAAAGAGCACCTTGTGTGATTCAGTGAACGCCAGGAATCTCAGCTTGTGCAGAAAGTTGTCAGTAATGTAAAGCCATTGGATCTGTGAGATGTTGGGCTCTCGTTTGCAGCAGCATGACGATTTAAATACATGAAGCAGAGTAAGAGAGAGACTGATCTGTATCGCCACCCGGTGGAGAACAGAGCTTATGGCGCATATTATGTGTAACGCTTCCAAACGCGATACTTCATATAATTCACGTCCCGTGTAGCAGAACTTCATACTGGACCCAGAACCATCATTTACATTCATGCATATGCAGAGGTTTTCGTTTAAAGAGACTTACGGCGCATGTTCCTGACGTGCAGAACACATCCTCTTCCTCGAGCGCTGTCTGCGGCACAGATCACGTTCATTAACAGTGAGCTTTACTGCCGCCACCTGGCGTGGAGAGGAACTGCACCTCTGCGCATGCGCCACAAAGTGACGCTGTTCTGGATCAGGGTCTCCAGACCATGTTTCTGGAGGTCCACGGATCTGCAGCTTGTTTCTAGAACCTGTGCGAAAGTTTCTGTCAGATCAGGGGTTTATCAGCTGCTCCAGGGCTGGAGATAAGCTCTGCGTCTCTGTGGACCTCCACGGAAAACTAACATACAGTATACAAAACATCCACTATACAGTTCATATTTAAAGTATATATAGGATTTGTTAGTGGTCGGTGTGGCTCCTTCTTCCATGAACCTGTCGCTGAAGGTTCTTTAAGGAGCCTTTACAGATGGGCTGCAGGTGGCAGGATTGTCACAAACACGACATCAGCTCCGATCGGCGAGACTCATATTTTCTTGGTCTTTTCTTTTTCTTTGGGCAAGTGTTGCACAAGCAGATAGATTCAGTCCTGAAGGTGAGTGAAGTTGAAGAGAGTCACCGGTTCAGCACTGAATGATGTTACTGATGCTCTCAACTCTACTGAGGCTTTACAATTAAACATCTGTCTTTACATAGATTCTCCATAAACTCTCTTACCCACACACACACACACACCCACACACACTCAC
>JBAJNP010012984.1:0-12668 GCA_036877545.1 Yasuhikotakia modesta | reverse complement strand
TTCATAACTAAAAATCTGACCCAATGGGTTTTTACAAATTAATAGCAAAATAATAATGAAGAATGAAGAAAATGTCTTACTTTGACATTGTCCAAGATAACCAGCGGTCCATTTACACCCGATACAGTCGAGTACGCTGAAAACCGCAAGAACACACACGTCAACAAATCTTTTACAGAATCTGGATTTTTGCCTGTAAAGCATGCGACATCCTTTTTCAGAAGTTTTTTAGATAAGCAACACTAAATATGAGATTTTACTTAAAAATGTTTTGGCTAATAATAAACCGTACTGCTTGACACGACTTACAGCGAATTCAAGACACACAAGTTATCAGTATATGTTTCTACGAATCGAACCCACAACCTTTGAGCTACTAACGCAATGGTTGATCAATTGAGCTACAGAAACAGCTACAGGCGTTGATCACAAGACACTTGCGTCCTCTAAAATCACACTTGCACGATCTCACCCAGACTTTACCAACACTTACAAACTCACTGCTATTAGCCCAGGACATGAACATCTGCAATATTACAGGACAATACACAATTTTGCAATCCGCACTATTTCATAATCTCAGTTCCTCACTGTTTCACTTACAGTCACACAGGGTCCAAAACTTCCTCAACAATAACTTAAATATTTCATTCTATATATTCATTCATTCTATATTTCATTTCATTTGGGCTAAAATTATCACGTCTATAAAACTGTGGAACATAATCATGGAAAATAATTGTAGACAATAATAAACAAGCAGAAAATGATAAATATGTTTTCAGCTTTCATCCTATTACCTCAAAATACATCCACACTAAAGGCTTCAAGTGCATTTGAAGCACAGACACATATGTATGAATATTAATATTCTGGGTATAACTTGTCCTCTGCTGTCACATGATCGTGTCACATGAGGATTATCCGTCTGTCTCTCTGTATTATCCACACAAATCACAAAAACATCCATTTTAATCACTAAATGAAAACCTAAAGTCTATATGCAACCAATATATGTGCATTTACGTGATACCATCAGCTGCAATACAGCTAGATAGGTTAGATAGCTAGTATGCTTAGACCCCAAAAGTATTTATTAATAGTTAATTCAGTATTAAAATACACTAATATATAATATACATACATTTCTATTATTCACAAATCGACACAAGAACGGAGTACAAATGCTAATAAATGCTAATTGACTTTATATGAAGGATCGGCTACCGTTAGCATTAGTGCTAAATGTTATTGACCCAGATCTGAACCTGGTAACTGTGCATTAGCGTCTGGTAACTCCTTGACGACTAGTAAATGCGGTTAATAACTAGTACAGTCAATGAAATGACAGTATGAATGAAAGGCAAACAAAACTTACTCAGTCTGGGCTGGGAAATGTAGTTTCTGAGCGCCGCCTGCGCGTGCTCGCGCGCCGCCGCCTGCAGGCCGTTCAGATCCACGGGCGGGTTCGCTAATAACGTGGACATGTTAATATTTTGTTTATAATAGTTTGTTTAATTCAATCGTCTGTGTGTGAAACACATCAGCTGTGGTAGCGGACGAACCGGGGGAGTCACGTGACACAGCGACCGGAAGTTGAAGTCGCGCACGCACACGTCATCGGACGTGCGCGCACCCGGCGAGTGGCTGGATTGATGGACGGGTTTGCTGTCTAAAAGAGTTTTTTTACTCAGCAAAAGTTGTTTAAATCTTTGGAAGCAAGGGAAGTATCAACATTAACTGGACCACAAGTGTGAATTCTTACAAAAATGACCACGTTTGTTATTTACTTCACAAATTCTTAAGACTTTAAACAAGACCTTAAGCACCAACTACATCTTAAGAAACATTTCATAACATCGTTTAAGTTCATCATTAAGTTTAGACAACAATTATGTTTAATCCCTTAACTCTCAAAACATGTTTGAATATTTGTTATTTTAATGTGGCACCAAACAGTAAAGTTTTCTCCTTACACATCCATCACCAGTACATACATGTGTTTGTACTATAAATAACACAATAACGTAACAATAATTGTTGGTAATATTCCACCACATTTAATTTAGTCTGTCATTAAATAGCAGTTATTAAACAGTATTCAGCACTCATAATAAGTGTGATAAGTCATAAGTATTTGATTGTACAAGGAACTGAAGCCGCAGTTATTAGCATGTCTGTCTGATGACGTAAACCTCATTTAATGATGTTTGTCATTGTATGAAACATAAGCAGGGAATTTTGCACCTAAAGGTTGGCATTTAGATGCCTTTCCAAACACCTTGACTGCAGAAGATCCCTCGTTTGAAGGAAGCTGGGATTGCTAAAAATTGAGGGTTGAGGCTCCTCAAAGACACGCAGATGTTCTTCTGTTCATGAATTGGTCTACGGTGGTGTTTTGGAAATTTGTTCCTGGTCAATTTTGATAATTGTGATGCATTAATTTCAGTTGTAGTTCCACTAACCAAAACTTTGGAGACACCCTCCAATAGTGAGATGTTAATAGACATGGCATGAGGATGTGTTGGACAAATATGGACAAACCCAAAACACTATCAGGTAATTTAACAGGGTGGTGCAGTAACAAGTTCCTCAGGTTTTTTTGTATTACATCTTACAAACTAGCAGGATTTCATTTCATCTTCTGGCTCAGAGGTACTGCAGTCCTGCTGAGAAGATAACAACATGAAGGTAGTAAACATTTTCTTACAGATATCTGAAATGAAGTCAACTCTTTAGGCTATTTTTAGACATTAACTTCATGTACAGGTCTACGGATGGGACATATATGCAAAGTTATTCGTACTTTTAATTAGAAACGTATTGTTTTTATCACCATTAAATGCTTTTTGCTTTTTTAAATGTTAACTGCACGTTTTATTAGTTGCTATTTTTCTCAGACACAATATAATGAAAACAATGCATAAATAACATAAATAATAAAATATTGTATAACTTGACATTATCTCATCTGTCAGACTTGAACAGAACAGTTTTTTCCGAAGCACAGTTCTGTGTTTTAAGAGTTTATTTTTATTACTTTACAACAAATTACCTAATTATATAAAAATCATGCAAATAAAATGTATGTATAAACTTTAAAAAGACACAAACAAACGTAATTTGAAGGTAATATGTAAATATAGCATCAGTAATTCCTTACAGTTTGAGTTTAACTGAATCACCTTCCGTACGTTTGTTTACTGAAAGTGTTGCTGAAAGGTTTCTGTCTAAATGTTTAACAAACGTTTCATCATGTTTGACAGAAAGAGTTGATGCCATACTGGAACCTCAGCGTCACTGTGTTGCGAGCAAAATTCACTCATTCATACGACACATGTGAGCCAAATCATGCTGTTTATCCATACTTAACTTTACACTAGTTAAGTGATATGTAACCTGGTATTGATTTGTTGAATACTGTTGCATGTGTCTCTATAGTGACTGAGTGTGACTGCTATGTCGTGTTAAAACTACCCACCGCCTGCGCGTGCGCACACCGCACCAGGACTGTCAGAAACACTAATGTGCCGCAGTGGCATGAAACCTTTTGCTTTCGGATACACAGCGGTGTCAAGGTGATTATTTATGTTCATCTGATTTAAAACCTGCTCACCTTACAGCAATAATCTACTCCTCTTCCTCACCGTTCTTCACCAGAGGTTATCTAAATTGCACATAAATAACAAAATGCATTCTTCACTTTTGATGCGCGTTATACGATAACAGTGGTAAGATGCATGTACGAGTTAAGTAAAGTTTTTGCATACAAATAATTATGAAGAAAAACGGCGTGCAGTTTTTATTTTGAATGCATTCAGCGTCTCACTGGACATTTGGCAGAGTTTTATCCACTGTGACTTAAAGTTTGATGACAGAAATAAGAAACACTTGCAAAGCTTTAAAACTTTACAGATGACATCACTACTGTTTTTGTTCCCCCAGAACATTCTGGAATTGCACATGTATGATGCCGACTGCCTTTCCAAAGATGACTGGTGTTTCTCCATCTTATTTGACATCAGTAACCTCAGGGTTGGACAGGAGTTGACAAAATGCTTCCTTACAGAAGATAAGGTCAATGTTCTTTGTGTTTATTGATGCATTTTGAAGTTTTGTTGTTTATAAGGCATCAGAACCAGATGTTGGGATTGTTTGTTGAATATGGTTTGATCAGTTTGTGTGACTATTATGTATGTAATTGTTTTCAGAGCAAACATGAGCTGTGGGTGAAGTTTAAGGTGACAGAAAGGTAAAATTGCTCACTATCTGGGAAACATCTGGGAAACTTTGGGAAAACTGTATCATTAACCATATATACAGTATATAATTTTATTATAGGTTATATAGATTAGTATAAGATACTGTGTTTGTTCTTATTAAAGCCCCGACAGTCCTGAGCCATACATGTCTAACGGAGTGCTGATGGTAAGTGCATTTAAAACAATTATATTTCTAATAAACTCACATACCGCTAAAAATACTTTGTGTTGGTTTTTGCAACACAGTTTTGTCACTCACACATGTTGAATGTTTCATGTAGTAAAACTGAATGTACTGTAAAAAAACAAGTAAAATGTTAAAAAAAATGTTTTCCCTTTGTTCTCAGGCAGGTCCGTTCTGTGCACTAGATGTAAAGGCGGAAAAACTCAACACTAACGGTAAACAAAGGGGATAGTGTAGTGTAAAGAACAGTCCTGGGAGTGTTTGACATGTAAATAAAAAAGTTGCTTTCAACGCTTTTTTGTTTGTTTTCCTCAGCAAAGCTGCTGCTGAAACTGAGAGGCGCGTTCAAGGAAGACTGTGTGATCTCTGGCTCTGTGGAAAATCCCAGCTGCTCACAAAACATGCGCTACTACATCAACCGAGATGTGGAGACCGAATTTTGTCTCATGCCATCAAAAGTGTGTCTTAATGACATTGAACTATTTGACTAACTTTTTTACTATGTTTTTACTAATGCAGATTACAGTAAACTTGCTATAATGTTGTGATAAAGTATGGCAAGCGCAAGAGGTCACATAAATATAAATATATTTATATATGTCGTGTTGTAGCAGGTGGAGACAGAAGTGGATGGTGCGAATATAAGCGCTGTACCTCCCCTCTGTTCTGTCCCTATAAAACCAACACCAGCCCAAAAACACATCAATCTCTCTATGCCTATTGGAAAGGTATTAACTGGAATATTAGAGCTATTAAAATGTGTGTGTTTATAGTTAATGCTTGTAGCTTAAATATGTTTTATTTTCATAGGGTGCAGTAGATCTGCATGTAAAGACAAAGGAGCGGTAAACAGTTTAAATGATTTATAAAAATACCAGAATTGTAGCTTTGGTTGGTCTCAGTAATATCAATATGTGTGTGTGTCTGTGTGTTTGTACTGAAGCTCTAGTGAAGACATGAATGTACGTCTAGACTTTGATATCCCAATGGAAGAGAAGAATTTTCTGGTCCAGAGGAGAAAAGTCGTGTCACAAGCGCTACAGAGAGCTTTAAAACTCACTTCTGCACCTAAACCCAACAAGGCAGGAAAACATGAAAGCATGAGTTTAGACACAACCAGCACACAGACACATGCCATAAATACACACTAAAACATGAATGTGCTTCACAGGTACCATTGGTGGCTGTGGTGTGTTCTGGGGGTGGGACTAGAGCCATGATTGGCACTTATGGAAGCCTAAGAGGTCTTCAGAAACTCCAGCTTCTTGATGCTGTCAGCTACATCACCGCAGTTTCTGGCTCTACCTGGTGAGTTTGGAGAGAGCTACAGATTTCATTTTGACTGGCAGAACCACTCTGTGCCATAAATAAACCAAACTAAACATGTCTATGCAACTGAAAGCGTTTATAATGTAAGACTTTAATATTTAAAACTTGTTGTGTTTATTTCTTGTGTTGTTATTTTGTGTCATAGGACTTTAGCGTCGCTTTATGGAGATGCCAACTGGTCCAACAGTGACTTAAGTGTGATTATGGAGTCTGTAAAACAGGAAATATCCAAAAGCGTCTTCAGTATATTTTTCCCAGAGCAGTTGCAGCACTACAAAGAACAGATGGAAGAGAAAGATAAACAGGGACAACTCGTCTCTCTAATAGACTTGTGGGGTCTGGCTATAGAGTATCTCACCCAGGGGCAGGTAACGGGGGCAGATAGTTTTGGGTCTATTTCTAAAGTTCTTCTTAAGTTCTGGGTAGTAGCAGAACTTTAAGCAGAACTAAAATGGGATGTTATTGTGTTCCTGAGGGATTTGTAAGTAATCCTTAAATTCTCTTCTCATGCAGAATAAAATGGTTACCCTCTCTGGCCAGCAGGAGGCGCTGTCGCACGGCCAGAACCCTCTTCCAATTTACACTGCTGTTAATTTGAAGAACGGCAGGACAGGATGTACAACAGAGGCTGGTGAATATCTTACATTTACAGTATTACTGTGTACTGCAGATGTAGAGGCTATAGTTAAAAAAACATAAACATTTTAAACAGGGTATTTTTATGAAGTAAAGCATGAAACAACTTTGCACATCCTTTGCAATAAATCAATTTATTGTGACAGACAGTAAGAATCCGTATGTTGTTGGGGTCAGAACAGCACAGATCATTTCTCTGTGTTCGTGTTCACTGTGTAACGCAGTCTGTGTTGCTCTCTGCTGTTTTATTCAGAATGGTGTGAATTCACCCCGTATGAGGTCGGATTCCTGAAGTATGGAGCATTTATTCCCGCCCAGAACTTTGGGAGTGAATATTATCTTGGTCACATGGTCAGAAAACTTCCTGAAACTGAAATCTTCTCACTATTGGGTAACCAGATATAAAAATCTACACAGATTATACACAGATTGTTTACAGATTTATTTTATTAACCAGTCAATAACAGCGATTAAAGAGCTGATAAGTTTTAAAGAAACAGTCTGTTTAAGATTAAAATAAGCCAAAATATAATACTATATTTGCTCACATTATAGTAAAGTTATATAAAATAGTTTATAATGGCAGTGAATAGTGCCTGAGATTGTGAAGCTGTGTAAAGCACATAGTAGTGGTTGTGTGTGTGTGTTTGCAGGAATATGGAGCAGCGCTTTCTCTCTGAGTCTCACTCAGATCTGGAGTTGTGCCACTGGTGTCAACCCGTCCTGGGGGGACAAGATCGGAGATGATGTCACACCCACAGGTGGAGAAAAAACTTCACTCACAATCTTTTTTATTGTAATGAATAAGTGTTTTAATCAAATGATTATTTTGAATCCTCTGTTCTCAGACTCGGATGATAAAGCATCAACACTGGACACGCTCCAGGTCTGTCCCATGACTGAACCGGCCAAAAAGCTAAACAGCTTTCTGACCAGCCGCCCCATTATCAGCCAATCGTGCAACTTCCTGCGAGGGTTCCACCTGCACAGCACCTACAGCGAGAACACGGACTTCAACACATGGAAGGGTCAGAGCATGACTTATGCTACAACATTACAGTAAACAGTGTCACAGCAGAATTACAGTGTGGTCTCTCTATTGTGCCTCAGGAACCCACCCAGATTCATTCCCCAACTCTCTGACCCCAGCGGACCGGACCCTCGGCCTGGTGGACTCTGGTATTAAGCTCAATATAGGATTTCCTCCTGTGCTGCGGCCTACGAGACACGCTGATGTCGTCGTGTCCCTGAACTACTCCTGGGACGTGGATCCATTCAAGGTGACGAAGACCTGAAAGACTAATAAATACATTCTTAATATACACAGAAATACAAGAAATGTCTTGACAAACCAAATATTTCATTAATGTTTCAGTTTTACAGCGAGTTTCATCAATATAAATGTGTAATTTTAGCTTCGATTTTTTATTTTGGTTTAGCTTTGATTAGCACATTTCTGTATTTTGTAATATCGTACGTTTTATCTTTGCAACAGGTACTGAAGGAAACGTGTGAATACTGCGCGGATCGTAATATTCCGTTTCCAAAGATTGATTTTAAAAAAGTGGAGGGAAAACCGCTGAAGGAGGTTTATGTGTTTGAGGATGAGGAAAACCAGCAAGCTCCCATAATCCTTCACTTCCCGCTGGTCAACATCACATTCAAACAGTTCAAAGCTCCTGGTAAACTGTCTGAACATCCCTACTGTACATACAGTATCCTTAACATTATCCTTCACATTATACTTCACAGAATCTCAGTCACTCAAGAACATCTTCACAAAAATGTTTTGTGTTTATTTGTGTGGCAGGAGTGAAGAGAAGTGGTGAAAACGAGATGAAGGAAGGAGATTTTGATATCGACTTCAAGGATAGATCCTGTCGCTTCGCCACGCACAACCTCACGTATAAAGCGGAGGACTTTCAGAAGTTAGCTGCCCTCACCACCTACAACATCCTGAACAACAAAGACGTCATTTTAAACGCACTGAACAAAGCGATGAACAGGAACAAGAAATGACCACAAAATCCTGTCATGTTCTGTGATAAGAACATTTAACTACACTTGTGAACGGTTATTAAAACCTTTTATATATGTTTATCCTTGTATTTATGTTAACCATGTTGTGTTAAATATGTTAGTCATTTATTTTAATACTGTGGCTCATGTTTTAACAAACTGACCACCTGAAATGTGTCAGATAAACTGGTTGTGTAGCCAGACTGACATACAACAACCAACAATCACAGTTGCTTTTGTTCAGCATTTGGTTTTCAGGTGAACCATTAAAAATGTGGTTGTAAAACAACCAACCAGATGATGACTCGTTGAGTAAAACAACACTTATAATAAACGTAATTAATCTAGTCCTGTTTGCATGCGGTGTTACTGTCAGCCTGACATGATCTCAAGTTTAAATAAAGCTTCTTTATCTGAGAGTCTTTGCGACTCTTTACAGTACAGTCATAACAATCTGAATTTAATGCATAAGATATAAAAAACAAGTCATGCAAACAAGAATAAAGCGTCTATTATAAAACAATTACATTAACTTACAGAGGAAACGCGCACCTGCGCCGCAGGTGAACTACGGTGGCTCACTAGTACCAAAAAAACGCGTTTCGGTGACATTACACAAGTTGAGCGTTGTTGACAAGTACATTTTATCAGAAAACAAGACTTAATATATTTGTTTGGACTATTTCATGGACTGTTTTGTGAGCTTGACGATTGTGAGGTGAGAACACGACCACCATCATTTATATCATTTCTGTCTGATGTGTTTGGTCACTGCTCTGGGATCAGTTGCTGTTGGGTTGTGAGTGTCTGTATTTATGAGAGACGTGAGGTTTTAGGTTTTACATGGTCGTGTTTTAAACTTTCTAATGCTTTTAAATGTTTCTTTGGGTCTCTGCTGTTTATTTGACTAAATAACCTGATTTACATAGACTGTGTTCAGTTTCTGCATGTATGGTATTGAGGCATTGAAATAACAGCAGGTAAATAGATGCACACACTGAATCTTTGTGGTCAATAGATGGACTGTAAGGTTTATTTTTCATTTTGTTTAATCCCAAATAAGAAGGATTGCCTTTAAAGCAGATTTTAAACACAGAATCATTGCTATGTGTAGCTCTCCATCTCCCCATCCTTCAGAACAATGATAGCAGATAAAAGCCAGTGTCTTTGGGTTTGTGTATTAAGTGAATGACGGATGTCCTCGCGTCTGTCTGTTTGGCATCGCCTGATGCAGTCATTGGCAGCCGGGCCCTGGGCTGACAGAAATGACCCATAATTTGCTGCTAACTGCAGTGGTGGTTCTGTAATGAAAGCTTTTCATTACGGCTGACAGACTGCAGGCACAACTTACCAAAGGGCTCTTCCTCTAATTGCTAACCATTACAAATATGGTCCATTTGGTGGAGAGAGTGAGAGAGAGCGAGAGAGAGAGAGTCTGTGTTTCCTCTTCACAAAGCCCACCAATAATTGAACAATGAGACTTTAGCAGTGAGACTCTCTCAGCATCACTTGCAGGCTGTTGTGGGTATGACACAAAACACAGTGAGAGCAGAGAGCCCATGATATTGATGCAGGATATTATTAATTCTGTGGCCCTCTGTACGCCTGTGGCGACTCACATTTTAACTGCATTGAAATATTTAGGCTGTATTGTCGTCCAGAGAGAGAGACTTTATGAACTGCTAATAAACTCACAACACTAACAAAACCCCAAATTATCTTTCAAACCTCCTTCTGTAGGTCCTTTTATAGACACCTATCATTATTTCCCAGCAAACAAAGTAAGAACATTTTCTAATGTTTCCATTAGTAACAAAAATGTTGAAAATGTTATTTTGAATGTTATTGAATTATTGTGTAATGTTTTAAAAACGTTTTACAGACAACTTAAGAATAACACTTTTTGATATATGAAACTGTGATCTTCAGGTCAACATCATCAGTTAGCCCTGAAGGTCGCAGTGGGTTTGTGTTGTTGAGAGTGGGTGTCGTGTTGGGGGGATATAAGACATGGGTTCTCCCTGAGGAAATCCACACTCAGGGCTCATAAAGTGTTTGACAGGCTCTGCAGAACAAAGGCGGACGATAATCTTACTTTCAGCGTGAGCTACGGCAGTCGTGGCTATAGGCCATTCAACAGCAGAGAGGCTTTGAACCCTGCCTGGCCCGGTGGGATTGTGTTTTACACCTGGGGTCTTCTGAAGGACATATATTAGTGACACAATGCCGTTGCCTTTGAGGGTTTGAAGTATTATGTGGCTGTAAAAGAAGGTCAGTTTGGCTGCAGCAGGGAGGCGGCTGGTGTAGTGACAATATGTAGGCGGTGGGACGTGACGGGGGGCATCTTGTGTTTGAAGCAGGTCTTGGCTGAAGGCGATTCACAGGTACAGCAGACGGGCACTGATTTATTTCTGACAGGAGAGCCCGGCGGACCTTTTCTGTGCCAGTGAGTAAGTATTAGTTCAGCCCAGCATGTTTATAATGAGAGAATGTGTTTGCGTCTATCCGCTTCATTCGGTCCCGTATGTATACATTTCCTCCATCAACACAGATGTATCAACATCTAATTACTGTCTCTCTCCCTCTCTTTCAGGCTCTTTTCTCGTTTACACCATCCGTTAGGAAGGCGCTTGTTAAGCGGATGCGCTTAATTATATAAGCAGATAATTGCATGGAAACAGGCGGTAAAAGCTGCAGTGCTGCCTGACAGAGAGAACGAGATGCGGTGGATCAGGTTTGTTTGTTTTAGACTGTGGTGATTACACTGAATGTGATAATGAAGCTAATATGTTGAGTCTGAGGTGGCGGCTGCCCAAATTGGACACAATTGGCATGGGGCACATACACAAACATACACACAAACACACACACATGTACACAAACATACACACACACATGTGAAAAGGTGCGAGGAGATGAGATGTGAGTGTTTAATTGTTAATTTTTCTGCTGGAATTATTGCACAAATATGCAGCTGGGGGATTCTTATGGGTTAGGGTGTTATGAGCGCCGCCTGGGCGAGAAACAGAGAAAAAAAGAAGAAATGTGGTATTGAGGCTCTATTTCAGAATAACAAATTCATTAAGGAGCGCATGCTTTTAATTTTGTGTAATTACACCAAAGGGAGAAGAGAATGGAGGTGTGTGCGTTTCTGAGAACACAGAACCTGAGATTTAATGCATTTCTGTTTTTTATAGACCCCCATCCCTCCCTACCTGTTTTTTATCTTATTCACAAAAGAAAAAGGGATTTGGCCCATTTTCAACCTCAAACGAGACAAAACAAGCTCAATGCGCTCAAAATGTATGTGTCTGAATGGCCTTTCCCAACGTCAAAAAACGTTACGCGTGCTGCCACATTTTTTCCTTCTTTTCTTTTCTGTTGATAAAGGCATTTATCAGATTTTATTTTAGTCCATTAGTCTGTGATAGTTTTTAAGCCTGATTCAGTGTTTCATTGCGTTGTTTTGATAATCACTCACAATGTTTTGTGAGCTTTGCTAATCACTTGCTAATATCTAATGGAAGAAGAGACTCAGAGAAGAGACAGACGGTTAGCATGCGCACCGTTCAGCTAATGTCATGAAACGTGTTTAGAAGAGTAAATTAAATCAGCCGTAAATTGTGTTCTCAAGTCAGACCTGGAAAAAACACAGAAAACGAGAGCGGAAACAATGAATGGACCTCGTTGAAAAGAGAGAGAGAGTCATATTTGAACCTCTCATGGGAAAATGCACTTAACCCGATTAGAACAGGCCAGTGTAGACGCATGGCGCAGTAATTGCACTTGCATTAATGGTTCCTGTAGCAGACAGCAGTTCTGTGGATAATTCAAGTCTCTGTGAGGTTTGAGGACCTTGTAGACCCAACCTGTGATGTGTTGCTTGTCAGATGTTTCCCTGGAGAAACAAACAAGTGAAAATGCAAGTATTTCTCTGAAGTTTCATAAGAGGTCTCAGCATAGTCTCAAACAGTGCTCAGTTTCCTTCATCTGAGATGATTGATAATAATGTTTGCTTGCTGTTTGCCAACAGTTGCTGCAGCCCTGAGCAGTGAGGTTTTCCTCAGGAAATGGATTTCTTAGATCATATTAATTGTAAATCTGATTAAAAAATGTGCCCTTGTTCCAGTCAGATTTTACCTTTGATGGACTCCAGTGTAAGACAGATTGGACCAGATAAACAAAGACAGATCTCTCTCTTTCTCTCTCTCTCTCTCTCTCTCTCTCTCTCTCTCTCT
>JBAJNP010012983.1:0-12669 GCA_036877545.1 Yasuhikotakia modesta | reverse complement strand
TGTTTGGTTTAGCTGTCTTATTTTTAAGCTTATTTCAGACATAATTCTCTCTCACGGTAGTTTATTGTGATGGTAAATATTGAAATATCTCAGAATCTGATTTGCTCTGTCAGGTCTGATTTTCACTTTCGTTTTGCTGGCCTGTTTTTCCACTTACAGTAATAAGCCAATGACGGTTCATCAGGTTTATGTGACATAACTCTGGATCTTCAAACACATCAGAACTTTCACCTAATAAAACCTTTAATCTGTTCCTGGTCTGTTATATTCAGGTCTAGACGTTACGCTTGTGTTCCAAGTTTGAAAATTATAAAATGTTCAGGCACTTAATTTGAATCTTAAATTGTTTGTTTAATATAATTTAAGTTTTACTTTCTGAAATGTTTTCATTTAAATTATATATTTTGCAGTTTGTCTGAAATGTACCTCCTGGTTCAGTGTTTTTTACATGATGAAAAAACATGCATTCAATTTGACACGTCTCAATATGTTTTGAGGCCACTGAACATGAATCGTTCTGCATGAATTGCTGCTTTTTTCACCTGTCTGACCATCTTCCCTCTTTAGTCTGTGTGTATGTGAATAAACATGGAGATTCTGGGCCGCACCTGGATCGCAAGCTGCTGTTACAGCTGCCGGATCATTTCGGCCCGGGCCCGGTGAACACGGTTCTGCAGCATGCGGTGCAGGCCTGCGTGGACTGCGCGTTTCAGCCCAAAGCTCTGTTCAGTTTCCTGCAGTCGCAGTCTGACGGAGGAGAGATCATCAGAGGTGAGTCTGTTTAACTGTCTATCAAACTAATACTTCATGTCTGTTTATCTGTTGGTTCCTTTAAGTTTTAGGTTTTACATTTATAATGTTGTAAATTCCTATTTAAGTGTATTTAGGAAAGGTCAAACCTGCAAAATTGAGACATTTAACTAATAACAGGCCTCAAAACAAACTAATAACAGTTTAAAACAGTTTCTTCAAAATAACTCCCGTAACTGCATTCGATTGTAATCTTTAGTTGCGTTTCACTCAGTATGCTTGTGTGTTTAATAAATGGAGAAGTGAAAATATGGGTGTGTGTGCGAGTTGAAAATAGTGTGTGTGTGTTTTAGGGAAGTCTGTGCGTGTGCGCAGCTGATGTCATCAGACTGCGAGTAATAAGGGATGACATCTGTGTGTAACCTGGTTTGGAGCGTTTGATTGGGACGTTCCCCGGGGAAGTGTGCTTGTGTGTATGTGCGTCTGTATTTGTGCGTGCGAGGGGCGGGGCCACGCCGGGACTGGGGGCCATCTGCTGCGATGTCCTGGCCCCTTAATCGGCACATATTTAGCCAGTTCAGACCCCCCCCACCACCACAAATTTCTAAAAGCTGTTTAAAAAAATATTAGCTTGGTAGGGAATTGGGCCAGTTTTGGTTCAGTGAACAGTGAGATATTTATTAGAATGATTGAATAATTTTCACAGCACAGGAAACAGCTGTATGTTGTCTTTGGATGACTATGTATCACTTATGGTGTGTTTCTGATGCCCATTAAAAACGTAACTGTTTTCTTTTTCAGTGCGTTCAGAAGGAGGCATTCACTACGTCAAGCTGCCCACGGCCTCCAGCGCATCATTTGTTTTGCGCTTTCTAGAAACGTTGTGTCAACACTTGCAGTGTGACAACCTGTTTAGCAGCCAACCGTTCAGTCCGCTAACTGCTAACACACACGCATCCTACGACAGGAGTAAGTCAGGTACAGTGTGTAAAACAAATGACATCACACTCATTTACATTAAGGCATTCAGCAGCACTCAAAATTACAATGTCTAAACAGTAATATTCATAATCATAATAAATCTCAGGAGGTGCCACAAATGTTTTTTATGTTTAACTCTGTAACGGTTTAACTTTGTTTTTTTAATGTTTTACTTTGTAACAGTTGAATGAATTAAATGAATTGAACTGAGATAATAACAATAAAGTCAATTTTTGATATTTAATGAAATATCCATTTTTCTGATGTATTTCTAGTAGTTAAGGAGGAGACCTCAGACTCCATGTCTGTGGCACGAGGTACGAGGAGATTCAACAGAGATTCATCCGCTTTCACAGCTGCTCTGTCACCTAAACTCCACCGAACAGAAGCCCTTCCGTCAGACGGTACGACCCGTTCACCCCTCAGTGTTTGTACATGCCTGAATCTGTGATTGAATGCGGCAGGTCCAGGACAGGTCCAATGGGTCGAATAAAACCAATAAGAAATCCTATTGGTGGTTTTAATTCCATTTCTTCTCTCATTAACCACCGTCAACAGCACATCATATAACATATAATAATACAGTCAGCCTCCTAATTAAATCGTCCATGTTAACTAATGAAGTGTCTGATTTGCACAAGGGTTAGAGTGACCTGCCAATTTAATGTGTAGACGCTGGTGTGGGTAATAATACGATAGTGGCTTCAGTGCTTAATAAAGTCTCATCGTCACACACTGAAGACAAAACGTTCATTATTAAGAATTGTGTTGGCACCATTATAAAATTGTTGGGAGTTGTGTGTTAACATATGAGCATTGGAGACGATTATACGCTCTGATCAGAGGCGTGTTTCTACTTGTTCTGTTGGTTATATTCACACACAACACAGGAATCCTGTCCTGCTGTTTGCTTTGGTGTGGGTTTGTGTTTTTGTTAAATACTGCAGGTGTGTGTAGACATGTCTCTAGCTTGAAGCTCATTGTCCAGATAAAATCTATAACCTTTTCTTGTGTTAATGCACCTTTGAGTATTGTGTACTTCATATCGATCTTTACAGGCTGTTGCAATAGTCAAATAAGCCCATAATAGTCAATGAGATCTAGTCAGTATGTTCTTTGTAACCTGAAGTATGTACTTTACTGCTTCTTACAACAGAGACCGTCACACACGCAGAAAACGGTGTGACCGCAGTCCAGCAGTTCTCAGAGGAGTCGATGGACTCCACCTCTAATTCGGTTGCCCCCCGAGTGCCTGCGCTGCGCAGCCCGACTGAATATCACACCCCGGCCGGCAGCAGCCCACACTACTCATCTCACCCCCCACCAGTGCGCAGACTCCCCTCCAATCCGTCCGATCTGGGCCCCGCGCGCACACACAGACGAGTGGAAGGTACGCTATGTAAGAGAGCTTTGTATAAACACCTTCACACGCTGTTAATGAATCTTATTTGGCTTGTTAAAGAGTGACAGGACTGGCATTTTTTTAATAGGTCAAGTTCAATCGTTTATGGGTAACAACTTATAAAACGTGAGGAGAATGAATCATTCATAAATTCTCTTGACCTGAACTTCACAGTTCACACCAAATAAAATGCATCAAAATAATCAAACGAATATCTGCTATTGGTTGGACACACAGATAGCCCCACCCCTAACTCACGCCATTGGTTGAGTTTGTTTTACGGTGCGGCTGGTCGGTCTTTTCGAACCAACAGAGCTAAGTTTAGAATTTGCCAAAGAGCCATTCTGGTTATGTTTTGACTTCAAATGTATTTGATGGATAAAAAAAAAGCGATTATGACGTTCAAGTAAATTTTGACTGGATTTTTGGGTTATTTATGAGGTTCAATTGTTTGTGTGTCTTATGCCACGTTTCAGGCCTGAAAGCCGGATGTTTTAATACTTGACTTGTTCATTCAGTCTGGAAGCTCTTCAGAGACTCAAATCTATTTCTACTCTGGGATAAACGGCCGTATCAGTTCCACGCAGAGCGTGCGTTTCAGCAGCAGATGTGTTTTCTCTAGTCAAATGTCAAGTGGCACAATAGGCTTTGATACGGATTAAACGCTGTTAGCAGCTCCAGGGCCAAATTTATTTAAAAGCATCTGAGAGTGGGAGGGCTGTTCTGAGATCAGTTGCTTTCTCTGCCTTAAAGCGACTGGGACAAAAACAGGCACGAAACGCGACTGATCCCAGACCAGCGCTCACATTTACAGATTCTTAATGAGCACATTTAATTTCCCAAAATATCCGACAGCTGAAGCGGCACAGAAGACGATGAACCTGGATTTAATTACTGCCGATTACAGAACAAGTTGATTATAGTGCAGTTACTCAAAACCACAACATTTAACCTGTTATGGCATCAATGGTTATGGTTTGGATTGTTAGAATCCAACTTCTTAATATTTCTACATTTGTTTAGTAACTGTATAGTTTGCAAGTATATGTACATTTCCAGACTCTGTGATGTGCTGCATTAATTAAAGTGTGCAGTACACAACACACTGCTTGTTGAGTAAACAATAACTTACAACTGTAGTTAGTGTCTCTCTTAACTGCAGTTACGTTTAGTGAGAGTTATATATAAACTAAAGTACTGAGGTCAGGAACATGGATGCTGTTTAAACATTATAGCGGTTCAGAGGTCACAGCGCCGCCTAATGGACCAATCATACATGTTTACTATCCATAATCTGTGACTTAGTATTTGCTTATTTTGGTTCTGAAATGTTTGTGTTATTTCTGTACCATCAGTTGTATTTATTGATTTGTATTGTGTTTATTTTCTGTAGCTGCTAGCTCAACCACTGGTCCAGATCACCAATCAGCAGAGAGAGATTCCTCCAGATCGTCCAATAGGAGTCCGTCATCGTGGAGTATAGATGAGGTGATGCAGTTTGTGCGTGACGCAGACCCTCAGGCGCTGGGTCCACACGCAGAACTCTTCAGAAAACACGTGAGAAACAAATCGTCTCTCTCATAACATTCAAAAACAATCAATGTCACGATTTATTATAAACCAGTAAGCAAGAAGTAAAAAGGAATAGTTACCCAAACCTTACTTTTCATTTACTCACTTTTTATGTCATTCTAAACTTTTGACTCCTTGAAACTCAAAAGAAGATATTTTGAGAAATGTCTGAGTGGTTTTGTGTTTGTATAATGGAAATCAATGGGTGTCACTGTTTTTTAAGGAACTGTTCAGAACAGAGGAACTGTTCTTTTAAGCTTTTAAAGGAAAGTTTCTTCTCCCAAATGTTGTTTTTTTTCTCATGTTGTAATTAAAATTTTGCTCTTCCTCAGGAGATCGATGGCAAAGCCTTGATGCTGTTACGGAGTGACATGATTATGAAGTACATGGGGCTGAAACTCGGGCCGGCCCTCAAACTCTGCCACCACATTGAGAGACTCAAACAGGCTAAATAGTTGCTGCAACTTTCTGGCCATTATTCATAATCTCCAGCAGGAGGCAGAAAAGCAGAGCGCGGGTTCAGTTAGTGTTCGCTGATATCAGAGGCTTTACTTAAGGATAGTCCAGCTTTTGTGACTCACCTGTAGTCACTGCTGTAGGTGGATACAGTGAAAATACAGGGAAATACATGTTTTATTTCACTTGTGACAAAAACAAACACAATGTTAGCATAATCAGATCTGATTGGTCAAATTTGGCTTGGACAAACTTTGAGCTTTAAGAATAATCACTGAATCTCATCTTAGACACAAAGACAGCGTTAAGGCTACAGACTTTAGTACCTCAGTTTATCAACAGACTGTTTGTTTTCTGCATTTACAGACAATGGTGTAAAAAGATGAATTCCAAAGGATTTCACTGTGTTGTTTATAAATTGTGTTCTGGTACTGTTCACACGCACAGACAGCTTCACCAATCCTCACTGTGTTTAACTCAATGTTTACATCTGACAGAGATGTATTGAAATTTAAGGGTACTAGTGTTTGTTACTAGTGATTTTGCTATTTAATCAAACTCAGTCGTTCACCATTTAACTGTTTAATTTAGCGTGTTTGCTTTTCTGAACATGTTCTCTGTTAAGGGCACTGGACTTAAAATACAATCATATCAATTCTGTGCTACTGTTTCATTCACAAAATAAAAAGGTTGTTTTTAAGCGACATGAGACGAAAACGGTTTTGTTATGGTTTAAAAGAAACCCATTTTCAAACATTGCCGTTTGTCTCTCAAGCTGATAAATGCTCAGGACATTATCATGTATTCGTGTTTGGTAAACCAGCCTTTTTTCTATAAAGTAAACCTTTTTTCAGTAAAATGGTGTTATCTGGCAAACGTGTGTGTGTGTTAAAGGAGAATGAGAACAATGTGTGCAGCAATTCCAGATTTGTATGTTGTTCATTTTATTTGTGTATCATATAAATGTACCTTTTTGTTTCAGTGTTGAATCATTTAGTGTGTTTGTTTAATTTAATAGGTAGAAACTGCCCGTCTGAGCACAATTAAGCCAGTTTGTACAATTGATATAAACATTCATTCATTTTGTTACTGTGGAGATGGAAATTTTTTTGTTACACATTTATATCTATTTGTTTTTAGCTCCTTTTAGAAACACTGTATTTACTTTCCTCATACTCAGGTTAAATATTTTGTATTTGCTTATGTGAGCAATTTTCTACCAGTTGAATAAATAATTGCATTTACAAAGTTGTCATTTTTGCAACTTTATTTGGTGTAGCAACTTGAACCTGTTTGGCAGCCATTACATTGTTTCAAATTGCAAGTTAAGAAAATGTGTTGGCAATAATTTGTGATGTTAATTCCTTCAAAGCAATAGCAAACTGTCTCATTTACAGATATTTGCCAGGCAGAAAGGAAGACAGATGTTTCTTATGTGGCACTATGTCTTCATGAATGTTTTGTGAGCTACGTCTTTTAAAATGGACGAGCCTGTCTTTGAAAACATGTCTGTGTGGTTCATCGTAAAGAATGCAGCGTTTGGATGATCGTCCAAAACTCTGTGATGCAGCTTCATTGCCACTGTGTGAATTCATCATATGAACCCTGGAGAGCGATCTTTGATTGACAGGAACGGTCTCAGTGGCCGACACAATGACTTTGACTGTTTCACTTGAGTTCACAATCCATCCATTATAAGCCTCAGACTTTGAATGCGTGATGTTGTTTTCATTGCCTTCATTTGACCGTTTGTTCTCAGCTCTTTGTCTGTGGGATTCTTGAGCTTTTATTTCTTTAGGCTCCGGGCTTTGCACAGATTTAACTCCCTGAAAAATGTAGAAAAACAAATAATTTGTTGAATTTTTACAGAATTTCAGGTTATGGCATAAGTGTGGTCACCTAATATTGGGTCTTACCACTGAAAGGTCCAGTGCTGCGTTTGTAGAAGCAGATAACAGGCGTTCATGTCTGGTTTGAGTTTGGATCGTCTTAGCAGACAGGTCAAGGGCCTCGTCCTGAGGGGTTTGTGGTGAGATGGAGAAGTATTTATTTTTGGCACAGCAAGAGATTGTAGGAGAGTCTGTAGTTAAAGTCTGGGTGCTTTTGTTCAGCATAGAGCCGGTTCTGATGGTTTTAGTGGAAACTGCATTCTGGGAAATTTGAATTGGGATTGGGATGGGAAATGGAACTGGTAAGGGCACCACAATCGGATATGGGACCAACAGTGTGGATGGAGGGAGCAGTGAGGTCACTGGGAAACCTGTGGACTGAAGTTGTGATGGAACGTGAAGGAGCTTCTGATCTTGTGAAGATGTGGTGATTCCAGAGTTTTGAGATGTAGGAACCAAAATATCTTGTCCCAGGTTAGCAAGCTGAGGTTGATTCAAAAGCAAGTTTTCTGGTGAGATGTTTGTGTGGATGCTGGCAAATGGGCAGGAGTGCAAAGAAGATGGAAACTGATAGTTTAAATGTAGCTGATCCAAGTCCAGGGGCATGGAGATGGTGTTGGAGGGTGCAGGAATGATGAAGGGGTGCAGCCCTGTCTCACTGAGCAGAAGTGGCATGTCCTCGGCTACCTGAAGATGCACTGGAAACAAAAAAGAACCATTTCCAGGACAGACATACTGACACAAAGATGTGGAGAACAAGGTTTTGAGATCATGGTCTACTGAGTGTTCTGCAGGTCTACACTCAGCTGAAGTCTCCAAAACACAATCTGATGATTGAATTTGTTCATGGGAATTGATCTTAGAAGTCCAGGCACCATCTTCTGTGTTGGCCTGTGTTGACGGACACATTTTCACATCTTCTGTTTGAAGGTTCTCCATCACTGACTCCTCTATGTTCCTGAGGTCTCCACTCAACATCAGAGAGACAGCAAACTTCAAAGTTCTGCTCTTCCTGGTGGGGGAAAAAAATTAACATCAAAACAATGTCTTTGCGTTTCTTGTCGATGGATGACTAATTTGTCTTCTGAGAAACTTTCAAATGTCTCTTCATACCACAATTTAAACAAAATAATCGATGGATGCTGCTTTTCATTTACATGAACTCTGAAAAGGACAACAACAAAGTAATTGGCTTCACCGAGCGAAAACGTTTCTTCTGGAATAATGTCTCCCATGTTGACTGATCTTGAGCAAAAGCAAGGCAGACAGTTAATCTGTAATAAACAGCGAATCCCTTTAGCGCGCACAAAAACTATAAACGTTACCAAGAAACAATTTGTGGTCAGAGCATGAAGCGCTTGATGTTTAAGCTTGAGGAAACTATGTAATTGGAAAAGTAAAAGGTGATCTGTAGGGAGGTAAATTCTGTATGTATGGTATTTAAATACATACAGTGAGTAAATGTAAGACCTCTGTAAAACCACTGTGACTGGATGCATAATATTTCGAACTCCACCTATACTTTCAGTAATTTATAATTGTTATGATTGCAGCTTTCATGACTGTACAATAAAAAAACATTGAACAAAAACAACAAAGTTTGATTCACACCAAAATTTTGTTGAAAAAAGTGAATAAGTTTTAATGCATCAAATATCAAGAACTGGACATCTTTGTCTCTAAATGTGAAATCTGAACAGTTTTTACTTTTTAAATGAACCTCTTCATTTAAAAGTGGTTTCTTTGACTTTTATCATTGAAAAACGTATTTTGTGTAATGAATCTTTTCTTTTAGTATCTGTTTAAAACAAACATAATTATGATAATATAAAACTTCAATTTCCTTTCACCACAAGCTCAAAAACCATTAAAATGCCTGACAGAAACTTAAAATAAACAAACTGGGTTATTTTTAAGCAGTAAAAGTTAAAAGGTCAATCGCTGACCGTAATGACCGAGTGTTTAAACTGCAAAGCCAGAACTTTAGAGATGTCAAAAACATAAACATGCCTGAAATATTAATGTAATGAGTTCTTAATGTCCTCAAACGCAAATACTGTAAACATTAAATACTGTAACACAATACTGTCTCTTCTGTCTGTTTCATCTTGTTTACATGCAGTACACATGCGGTTGATGCCTGTTTAAGATTAAACGTTTGACTGACGCCACATAAAAGTTTAAGTGTCTGTTTTAGGCAACAGTTACAGATGAGAAATAGAACCACACACACAGCGTTAGGCTGTTCATCACAGAACGTCAGGGAAACGTTATTTTTGTTTTGGGAATCATGTCAGTATCTCTTAGCAGAGGGTTTAGGATGGTCCTGGGTAGTCAATAGTTTTAGGGGAAATTTAATGCACAGAAGTTTCTGGTTAGCGCTAATATAAATGACTAACACTGAACAGATGCAAAAACTGCTTTGGGTTAAACTGCAATACAAAGAAACTGCATGATGCGAAACAAAGTGTTTTTCTGACAATTCCTGACAGTTCTGTCACAACAGAGAAATACTTTCCTCATTTTAAGTGTTAGAACTGAAGATAACACTTAAAAAATATAGATTAAGCAAGATTGCTGCACAGCTCACAATATAAGGTTGTAGGAATGTTTCCCTAATGTTTTTATTGTGTAACAAAAACAATAAACATTGCAAATTGTAAATGTTTCACTTTTTTACATTGTATTAATGGTGTTGCATCATTTTAAGAAAGTTATTCAAACTTTTTTACATTTTGTTAGTTCCAATAACAACTTAAGAAAAATGCATTTAAAAGGTTCTACTGTCGCTGCAACTGTTAACCTTTACAGAACATTAGACAACGTTCTGAGAACATTCCCTGTTGGCTGGAGGTTTGTAAGCCTGTATGTTACTCAGATACAWACCTCTCACTASTGATATATTTTACATTTAAATAAAAAATGATTTGGTGTCGATTGATTTCAAAACGGGACGTGCAAGTGCGTGAAGTTAGAGGTTTGTTTCCCAGTCAGAATACTGTGTTCCAGAACAGAAGAGTGGACATGATGGTTCAGATCTGGTGGAGAATCCCACTGCCAAACCAAAGCTGAGCTAAACATCTTTATATTTGGAACATAATGGCCTCCATGTGCCAAGTTAAATGATCCATTCTAACTTCATGGGGGTTTAAGCAGTGAATGATCCGGCAGTAGTAGAAAATCATTAGTATTTACGTAAATACAGGAGATGACTGTATATTTGCATGCAGAAGCTATTGGTCCTTTGAAAGCTTGTCCACATGTCTGCGGATAAACAGCTACAGTAAATTCCAGGTTCCTGCCGTAATGGCTTCCATACAGTTGTGCCTCAGTCAGACACAAACCCAGAACAACCATAATGAACAAAGCAGAATGAATCTGACCAACAAACTCACAGTATTAACTCACAATGTCACGGGTCCAAAATGCACAGATTTTTCCTTTTTTCAGTTTGTTCCTTATTTTTGAAATTCTTTAAGGATATATGGAGGCTATTTCTTTATGGTCACATGAAGGTAACGTATGTCTGATATATATCCTATATATTTTATAAACATTATTATTTAAAGCAACAGCAGATTATTAACTTTAAATAAAGGATAATAGCAACATTAAAAGTAAATTCATTAATTTTCTGCATGCATCGAATCTTATTCTATTAAGAACTAAACATATAAAGAATTGCATCGATGCATTAAGATCTAATGAGAAAACTGACATTTATTATATAGTCAGTGACTATAAACTGTTTATTATCGACCTTAAACATTCGACATTGTTTTTATTCGTGCAAAAAAGTGACATTTGTCTGATAATGTTTTTAACCACATAAGAAACGTGTCGAACAAAAAGTCACTCTTACCTTCTTCAGTTGTGCAGTTTTGTCTTGTTTTTATTTGACCATGAAACTGTGAATAAAGCTCCTACAGCTCAGTGTTGCTGAAGGTCTGTGACTGATGGGAGAACAGCCCTTCTGTTCTGCTCTAGTTATATCTGCAGAAACCTCTGGCTGAAGCCTGTCTAGATACTTATATTACTTGTTATAAACGTGGCTTTGTAGGTTATTGTCGATTTTAAGTCTGCAAAATAAACAAACATGAATGTATGTGAATATTATTAAGTACTGAAATATATCAAAAGTCAAATGCAGCTATTAGCCTTTATTACATAGACGTTCTCTGCAAGTCAGGAAAACGTTCTTGCAGTATTTTTCATATAATAAATATATAAAATATAAATAATTCGTAAGGTGTTAGTGGAAAGTGTTTAAAACTGCAGAACTGAAAAGTTTGAGCAATGTTTCTTATAGCCAAACAATAACGTTAATACAACGTCTGGACGCTTAGAACGGATCTAGAACTTAAAATAACAACTTAATCGTTTTTGTTACTGGATGGAGAAACGTTCYCACATCTCAAACGCTYAGCTGGGGTGCATTTCATTAAAAGTAAATGGTTAAATGTGAATGAAACATTGTTTCGTTTAATACACCATTTCTTACAAAGTTTCTGTATCTGTGCGTTTGATCTCCAGCCCTGAATGGGTTTATTGTTCCACACTGAAGCTCAAACACTGGCATGACCTTCTCAACCGGAGACCAGAGGGTTCGGTTCTGACTAATACCCTTCAACCCAATCTCATCTGGAGCTTAATGACCCATCAGTGGCTCCTGTCTATCTCTCATGAGTCTCACAGATCCGTCTGCGAGACGGACAGATGGACGGATCTGCTGCTGAGATGTTTGAAGATGTTTGGATGAAGTGAGTCAGACCAGCCTGTTGCGTTTACCACACAGTAACGTTACTCAAACGTTTCATAACATTATATATCAAAAATGATAAATAACATTCTTACCAAGCAGCAACATTTGAACGTTTTCTAACTTGTAACCTGAATTAATGTTTGTAAAGTTTGGTTACTTAATGGAAAATGAAACGCTTTGAAACATGAAGTGTTTTTTGGGCACGTATTGAGACACTTGGACACCCAAACGCTTGAAGTCTTTCCAGTTAAAAGGTTTACAACACTGACACCTGCTGGAATGAAACATACTGATCTAATAACTGCAGACCATCATCATCATCAGCATCATCATCATCTCTGTCATCATCAGTCGACAAGGTTTCTCAATGCAGTCACATTTATTGTCTTTCTCTATACACAGTTACTATAACAGCGCTTCAATGGTTCAAATGTACAATGAGTTCCCACGATGTTTACTATAAAATAAATACAGGACTGAGAGTGTTGCACAGCTCAAAAATATACAAAGGCTTGGTATTGATGTAAACTTTCAAAACATTTTACAAAATGAAACATTTGTGTCTTTTCACCTTAGAAATTTCATATGTACAAGTTTATACAAAAATACAAAATGGGTTCAAATCTCTTGAAACTGAACATGTACGATGAGTGAGATTTGATCCTGGTTATTGTAACTGTATGAGACGTAAGATGCATTTTTTACACTTTAGCTTTTTGTTTATTCATCAATTAACATTTTTATTTACCTCACACCAGCACCCAGCTAACAGGAAACGTTCTCTCAAAATTATTGGAGTAACATTAGTAGAACGCTTTTGTAATGTTAAATATTATACATATCAAAAACATTATTCC
>JBAJNP010012982.1:0-12672 GCA_036877545.1 Yasuhikotakia modesta | reverse complement strand
GGGGTGAGGGGTGTATGGGATGCCGGACCACCCCAATAAAAACGAGACCAGTTTGGTTTACGGCACAGCAGTTTTGTGTTTCTGAAGAGGTGATTGGTCCTTTGTGAACGTCTGCAGCTGTCAGTTTTATAAGACTGGCTTTAAAGAAAAGTTAACTGCTTAAAGTGACAGTGTCTCAGACACCCCTCAGCCACTGTCTGTCTCCAAATCAAAAGCAGTCCAGTCCCTTTCAAGATTGAGAACGTTCGGTGGAAGTGTGAGGTAATACTCCAGCAGTTTCCACCCGCACCAGAAGGGCTTTATCTAACGCTCAGACTGTTGCAGATTAAACATCTGCTCTTCCAGCGTGTAGAGAATGATGAAGGATGTTCACGTTCAGGCGTTTGGTAGATGCTTTTATCCAGAGCGCCTTGTGGTCATTTCATCAGTATGTGGGGTTCGGTTCTCTGGGAATGAAACCCACAACGTTTGCGCTGCTAATGCGGCGCTCTGCAGGAACACCGCAGCTCCAGGGGCAGGCAGGGGTGTCTGTTAATCATTTGCTGTTTGCAGTACATGCATGATTCTTGATAAACTCTTCAGTGTACTATGGACTTTGTTGTTTGTGCACATATGTACATTCAGAGCAAGGAAACATTTGATGTTCAATGTACAGTGTGGGACAATGTTTGATTATTTGTGTATTTAAACCTGAATAAAAAGAAAGAAAGTATTTTGAACACAAGCTACGGGAAGCAATAAAGTGTAAAAATTATTGCACTTTTTCATGTCAATAATGAAATAAGGAGATTTGCGACTTGCATTTAGCATTATGCTAAAACCTTTTTGTTTACAAAAGATGAGATTTTCTCACACAATGAATGTCATTGTGGGATAACAGTAGGTTTTGCACAAACTTTTAAAGTCCATGCCAGAGTTTGTATCCACTGCCTTTCAACCAAAACATTGACATATTTTAATGTTATGTTAAGAAAATACTCAGTAAATTGTTGGTTTTTCCCAGAAACATCTGTTTCTGTGGCTCAGATCAGACCTGTCATTTCTTTAAAGGTGCTTAATGGTGTTAATGGGATTATGTTTTCCCTCATGCGTGGTAATTCTGTGTTTAACCTGCTCAGTTTAAAATGGATTTAGAGAATTTAAAGAATTTTTGAAGCTTTCCCATCTCCAGTTTCCATTTTTATAGCAGTACAAGTACCATGTTGTTTGGAGGGCAGTGTGTGTGTGTGTGTGTGTGTGTGTGTGTGTGTGCGCGTGTGTATAGTTGGACTGAAGACTATGTTGTGGAGAGGCAGGTCATCAGAAATGCATTCATCTACTATGTTGCTAATATGTTGCTAATGTGTTTGTGTGTGAAAGTTAATGAGAGGACCAGCTGTGTAATTATCAGGTCAATCTTATGAGATCATCGTCTGTACATGAAACACACTGAACTGAACTGACCTCTGTCTATATCATCACAGCACATCTGTGTAATGCTCATAATGTTTAGCATGTTTCCTCTTACATGTTGGGTCACGTGCAACTTCTAATAATCTGAGTCACCGCTTCTGCAGATAAATTACTTTATCTAACCAGCATTAACTACCCAACCTTGTGTCTCATGTGGAGCACAACACTAGTTGCTAGCAGTGAGCTTCAAAAACGTATGTTAACATCTTATAAGTTGTTCTGTTTTCTGAGGTGTTATGTGTTCAGTTCTGTGATGCAGTATGTTATGCGTTATGTATTATATATTATGGCTTGTGATTATGTTGTGCATTATAGCAGGGCAGTAATACTTTAATCTGTTTTATGTTTTTTGTTCTGAACAACAAGACATTCTAGGAAATGTACGTCTGAGCAAAGTGTAACTTAAACCTCCACCGACTGTAAATCCTGCCTGTGAAAAAGCTGCTGTACCTGCTGGAGGCGTCCCGTCCTCCTGTTTCCCTCCTCCTGCTGTAGGTACCGCAGCTCTTTTGATGGATGTGGAGCAGTCAGTAACTCAGATGTGATGTGATGGAGATATGAGTTTTGTGTAGTTTCTCTCATGAGAGCTGCAAATTACACACACCAAAAAAAAGCCATTAAACAGCCACGGGCCCCAGACTGCTGTTCATCTGATACTCAGACAGGTGCTGTGTGCTCCACTTATACCCCGCAGGACAGAAGGATTTCATTTGTACCCTGGAGAATATGGCAGTTTAAAAGGCAGTTCGGTTCCCCTGACTCAGTGGTTTGCTTTGAAACGGCCCTAGTGAAATTTTAATTTTATTTAGTTTAGATATTTGATAATTGGTGGTTGAACCATTTACACATGTGGAAAATGAAACTAAAAGGAATAATTCTCTCAGAAATGAGAGAAACTGGACTGGATTCGTCCATATTTTTTGCAAATATCTGTTACGTTGTTACTGCTCTCATAAACTTGATCAACAAGATTTTCAATCTTGAAAACAGCGAAACAGAGGTCAGATATTAAGATTTTCACTGGAAATGTTTGTTTGGTGTGTGTTTGTGTGTGTGTCATATGGCTTCTTATGACTTGGAATTGAATGTGTTATAGTCTTATGGACCACTTATAAATCTTGCGCTTTACAGCCCACAATCCCTTTTATTATTCAGTAGAGAGCTGACAGAACCATATTCAGAACTTCACCTGTTGTGTGTTTATGTGTTTAACAATATGGGGGCGAGTAATGACACAGCATTTATTATTGGATGTTCTGTTTTTAAAGGATGCAAATAAACAGCGAGTTGAAGATAAAGTGCTTGCACATGCTAATCCAACTATTAGAGGGCAAAGAATGAGAGCAGACTAGTTCTGGTGGCTCATGTGTCGCATGTTATCATTCCTGCAGTATTTTTGTACACGTATGTATGTGGTGAAGATGTGTGCGTGAGTTCTGTCACCCCTTCACGCTCGACACATCATCTCTGTTGACAGGAAACACTCACGCTATCTGTCTTTAGCTTCATGTCAGTCACAGTGAAGAGTGTCTGCAAACACGTGTGTTTGTTAAATCACTTTTTGTGACACTGAAGAGCGTCAGAGCTGTCTGAACGGGTTGAACGCTCTGCGCTGCCCCTGATGTTATTATTCTGCTTGCCTTCCCTTCCTGTCTATAGATACCAACATCAGAGACACTTTTCATCTTCAGCGTTCTCATGTGAAGTCGCCTGTAGCTTTCATTGTAAACACATTCCACAATGCATGCGCACAGCATTCCTCTATAAAAACAGATCTTACGGCACACGGCTCCGGGCAAGAGAAGGCAAACATTCATTTCCAGTTTTCTTAGAATGTATGCGTTCATGTCTGAGATTATGAATTATTGCCCCTCTGTTTTTTTGCGTGATTCAATGTTGTTTTTGTCATAGAGGAATTTGGCAGTTTTTACACTTTTTTAAAGTATGTTTTCTGCAGAAACCCCAGCTATATTTGCCCTTATATTCTTAATTTTAAAAGCATGTTTTATTTTAAATGAAGAATGTCTTACTAATTTGTAACTCACCTTTACCATAATGAGAACAAAATTGCTTCTGTGCTGCTTTATATTCCCAGGAGAAAAACTTTTTTCAGGTGTTTTTTAAACTTAAATTTGACATATACTGTCAAGAAACACAGAACAATGAGTCAGTACCACGACCCAGAACTATTTGTGGTCTCCCGCCGGTTCTGTGTTGCGCTGGTAATGTGTGGATCTGCCAGTTCCATTTTATTCCTAATAACTTAATTGAGTCACGATTCGTGTGCCCAGATTGTCTCATGCAAAAATGTGTGTGTCACTCCATATAACTAGACATTTCTGAATGTTGATTATTCAGATGCAGTGCAGTGTGTATGCAGTAAAATATACTTTTAAGCATGATTTGTGAGATAAATAGAAAGACATTATCTGTTTTCTCTGTAATTATTGTGGATGTCACGTCCCTTCAGAAAGCTGTGTGGCACTGACGTATGAGTGTGTGTGTTTGTGTTTGAATGTGTATGTGAGTGTGTGAGACACAGTTCAGATACAGGTGATACGGTTCATTTTTTAAACTATATGCTGTTTAGCGGTTGCCAAGCAACATGAGAAGTCATTTCATTTTTGTGTTTATAGTTATTTTACAATGGCTTTGAACACAGCTTGTCCAATAATATCTCAGAGTTGGAATCTGTTATTCAGAGACTCTTTGTTTTGAATCTGTGTGCTGCAGTTCTGTGTGCGTATGACATAATTTTCCCCGGCTGTTTTGGGGAAAAATCATGGATTCATATAGGTTTTTCCTTTGGGCATGAAAGATAAGATGTGGATTTAATTGTGGCGTACATTCCGGACGATTCCTTTATGCTCTTATGTTTCCGTCCAGACTGATTTAAACGTCTCTGGGGTGAAGCTGCACTCTAAAGAATGTTTAGGAATGAACAAACCTTCCACCCTTTGGCCCTTTCCGGTCACATGATCTTCCAAAGCATCAGGAATTTTATATACACACTGTTTAATTGTTTTGTAATGGGATACGGCATCGTTTCATTGTGTTGATGGAGTTTTATGGTGTTCCAGAATTTATTTTATTTTTTCGGTTTTCATTGATGGCCGTGACATATTTACCCTCTTCATTATGTCATCATCTGCTGTGTTTTCTCTCAGGGATGTTTTCATTGGTGAGTGTGATTTGGTACAGCAGGAAGTCATAAGAGAACAATGAGGAGGCGAGGAACAGGATGTCAGGGAGATGTGTGTGTGTGTGTGTGTGTGTGTGTGTGGCTGTTTACCTGCTGGAGACGCGCGGCTCTAATCAGCTCTGTGTATGAGAACATGACACACACTAATCAATGCAGAACAGAAGCTACTTTCCTGCAGAACAGACTTTTGCAATAGAATAAGCAGATTGTGTGTGTGTGTGTGTGTGTTTGATACCAATACTGAATTGATACCATGACAAAAACAAAAGGAAAATAGTAACTGAACATGGAATGTAAAATTCTGTTTATAAAAAAACCCTTGAAACTCTTACCTGTTGCTGCCCTGTTTTTATACATAAATAAATGAAGTCACCACACAGGTCTGTGGTGAACAACAGCTCACAGTCTTCAGATCTACTGATCTCAGAGATGAAACTTACAAGGTTTCATTTATGACCGTTAATGCATTCATGAACAATATATTTAACCGCATTTATTAATCTTTGATGACATCATTTAGGAGAGAATGTCCCTTTAAATATTTAATTGATGTTGTAGATCAAGAGTAAATCTTTGCAAACTCAATCACACAATCTAATATTTTAACAAAAAGTAGCAACTGCAAAAACTTTTTCTTGAGTTTATCGAAATCCATTTCAAATTCCATCAGCCCATTTCCTGTTGAGTCGTGCCTGTTAATCTGTGCAGATAGAGCGCTCTGCCTCTCCGCAGAAACGCTCAAATTATTGTATGTGGAAAAATATTTCGGAGACGCTTTTATTACAAACGTCATCAAAAATAGCCTATGCAGTTTTTCCATCTCCTGCATTTGAGCATTTGCTCATACGCACTCATGAAAACAAGCAGCCACACAGAAGCATGTTAATAAAACGGTTGTTTGATAGGCTGTTTTAGGCTTTGACATTTGTCTGTTTCGGCAGTGATGTGTAAGTCAGAGCTCATGTATCTCCTGTGTGACGGGAGCTTGATAGCTCAGTTCATTTGGAAAGTATGTTTGGCTGCACCAAGAATAAATTGTGAGAAATATTTGGCTCTCTTACAATCATAATATTAATTATGTAGTAGGGGAAGAAATATTTAGAGCAATTTATAGCCCTCGGAGTGTCCTGAGGATTCAGAGAGAGAGTAATGTTTAGGTTTGGGAAGCAGTGGTTTGGAATAAGTTTCTGAAAGAATGTTATAATTAGTTATACGGTATGGAGATGGATTTTAAGATCTTCAGAGAAGATCTGACTGTGATAATGACGGAAAGTTTAATGGTAAATTTAAAGTTTCTTCTACATTGACTGTCTGTTCCTGTATGAGCTTTCCATTCATGTCAAATTTAACTCATCTTTCAACTCTGAAAGATCTGCAGTGTTCCTTCTCTGTCCGTCTCATTTTACCTCCAGCAATTTAGTGATTATGAAGATCCTCTTTGTGATGTCTCCATTAGCTTCTTTCTGAATGTGTCTCAGAGAGACTGTGTCTTTATCCACGTTTGATGCCACAGGAGAAGTTCTGCAGCTATTTTAAAGGGCTTCAGTTTAGACCGGTTGGTTCATCACAGCATCATTGTGTCTCTGCTTGCAGCATGTGATGAAAGGTTATGAGTCAGACCTTTTGTTCCAGCAGACTATTTCAACTATTTCAACAGCCCTGCCAAAGTAGTTTCTGTGTTATTCTCGTTCCCATTAACTGACAGGATGTGACACAGCAAAACATAAAAACACCCTCAGGCCATCATTACTACATCTCAGAAGAATTATCACGATAGGAACTAAGGCCAATGATCTCATTGCTCTTATCTCTACTTTAAGTCCCTTATTGTATGTTTTTTTCATTATTAATAAAAACTAGCAATACACATGTTATACATATGCTGTTCTTCGTCGTCGTTCAGAGGTCAAAACGTCAGTCAATCTCAGATCTTCAGCATAAACGGTGTCCAAAAATAGCAGTCATCCCTCATCTGGAGATCTCTCTTTATCTCTAGTGCAGCTTTCAGCGCTAACAAAGGCACTTGAAGGTTACCAAACGCTCACATGGCCTAGTCAACAACTTCAGCGTCTACCACGGTCCGTCCCTCATGTCAGATTGTAAAGAACTCTTCAGGAACCCCTGAAAGAGAGATTTTTATGACATTCATGATGAATTGAACTGCAGGTCTGATCTTTGACCTTAACTTTGATTGTTCTAGAGATGAGATGGAAACCTTGAAGAAAAGGAATCTGCTCTGTGTGGAACGGCCTCTCATCAGGGTCTCGTAAATGACGGCTGTGAAAGGAGCAAATATCCTGGGTCTCATAAAGGAAGCATCCAGATTTAGCGTTTAGTCCGTGTGTGTGGGTCATTTGCAAAACTAATATGACAATATAGTTTTTATTGTAAAAATGCAAGGGTTATGATAGAGTTTAGGTTATATAGTTTATCACTAGCTGTGTATAAAAACAATAAAAGGAAATATTCCTATTTGGATTGTGTGTGTGTGTATTTGTTGCACAAGGTCATTAGTAAGTTCAAGTGTTGGGTGGTCTGAGGGTTCATACTCAGAGATCAATGAAACTGAGGCACTTGCAATTTTACTAGGAAACAAATAAAACATCGCAAGGTCAAGCTATTTCCATATCAATCAGAGAAATGTAGTTTGGGCCACACGCGTGCAGTGCCACAAATCTCGCCCTCCAGAACTATAAGATGTGGCCCCGCCCACATGTGGTGATGTCACGCACGAGCATTACATTGTGGTCTAGACCCAATGTGAGATGGAAATTCCCCAGTTAAAATTCCCCATTTCCAACCTCAGAGAGAGATTCAAAAACGCTTGAGGTGAAAAGGCTTAAATGAAAACTTCACCCCACAGAGAAGTTCCCTCATTATTTACTCACCCTCATGCCATTTCAGATGTTTGACTCTCTTTCTTCAGCAGAACACAGTCTGTGTTATATTAAATAATATTCTGTCTCTTTCCAGCTTTATAATATCATTGATCATAGTTCAGTGTTTGAAAGCTCATCCATCTATCATTAATGTAAACCACATGACTCCAGTGGGTTAAAATATGTCTTATGAGGTAAGAGAAAGATTTATGTCTGGAGTGTATTTACTCATTACCATTGCTCTAAATTCAAATACGGCTATTTCCTCAAGAAAGAAAACATCAAATGAGATTTTTCTAATATCGCAATTGTTTTTCCTGGATGGTAAAGAAATGCAGAGCAAATGAAAATCATAGTAATCTTTTAAATGCCATTAATCTCAGAGAAGAAATCTCAATAATATATAAATGTTCATGGAACTTTAATATATATTTGAAAAGTCTAAGTTTAGAAAAGAAAAGTTTAAAAAGCTTCCCAAACGTGTGACTTTTCTCGGTCTCTATAAACGGCTCATATGTGGCAGGAGTCTGTATCAAACGAAGAGATATAAACTCAGTAATTTCATTAAACTCCTGAGCTGTGAGGAATTACCTCCGATCTATTACATTTTCCTGAGGACTGTCACTTAAGAAAGAGGTTATTGAATTCTGTCATGGCGCTCTGTGGTGTGTGATTGGTTTACTGGTGCCCTGTGCGTTTGCTGTTATTGGTTTTAAGCTCATCTGCCACAGTATCGCATGTCTTTGCCCTAGAAGCGAGTGACTCTGACACACATCTCTTGTGTTACACACACAGGGCTCCTGAAAAACCTTTGCTCAGGAGCGCCACCGTGCATGCGGAGCCGGCCGGGCGGCGATGGCGATTCGCCCAGCGGCTGCTCTGACTTCACGGTCGCATACCCGCAGCAGCAGCAGCGCAGGATATGCACAGGTATAGAGCACAATGCACATATTCACATGCATAGAAACACCTGCGCTTGTGTTGCTCTCTGAATCCCATGATTATGAATCCTCTGAATCCGAATGCTCGCCATGATTACAGCATCGGATGGCTTGTGTTATTTCTGTGTAAACATAAAAGACATGATACAGTTACAGGACAAACATGTTAGAGCAGAGCTCATATACAAACATTCCCGCCTGGCGTCTGCTATAATGGACTATTTGAACAGTGTGAGATGCGTGAGTCTGATGTATTTACATGTGGTACTGTCTTAATCATTTGCCGTACAGTGAGTTTGTTCTTTTGACGGCTTGTTGCTTTTTTAAAGTGAATTATTACAGAGATGAAGCTGCGTGGGCTGGAACGACACCTGAATATGTCAGCTATGAATTTCTGTTGATTTGTGTGAAATGCGTCAATTCATACATCATTAATCCCCGTCATGTTTCCCATCAAACAAGACTCTGGAGAAGAAGCTAATGGCTCCTATGGTGACGCTGCTTAATACAGTTGCATTAATGGAGCATTTGGTGTTTTATTAGCATGACAACCACATAATATAACCAGAGATTCAGCAGAGCAGCTGTGGGTGAGAGCTGTGTGAGGTGACGACTCAAACTCGACTCATGTTTAAATAATCATGTTTAAATCATTATTAAACATTTAAAGTCATTGTTTCTAAAATATTTAAAGGACTGGACGAGTCTCGACTGAACTCATTATTTAATAACACTGTCTGCTGTAATAAAACTTTCTGGTGTTATTGACAGTGTCATGTTCAAGTTTGTCTCTATGGTTACCTGAATACGGTTGTGACTTCAGCTGTTCATTTATACAAAATATACATATATCTACAAAACAGATATTTTAATCTGGTAAATGAAGCATTTGAAGATTCACAGCTGTAAGAAACTGCTGTCAGTCACACAGAGTGACTGTGAATTCAGCCATTACTGTATTACTGACAGATGCCTTGTGACTCCAGGCAAAATAAACTACCTTTATGTAAGTATTATTAATAAGACAGTGTTTGAATAAAATGTTAAAAGATTAATGGCAGATATTAAGGTAAATAGTTTTGTAACTGATGAGAAAATTGCATTAAAAATAACAAAAAACAGAATCATTTTATCATAATTTTACACAGGAGCTCTTTTTTTATAGCTCTGAATTACTCAACAGCATGTTTAGGTGTTTAGCATGTGTATGATGAGCATATAACACGCTGCCTCAGTGTCAATGTTGTGCTTCAGGACGGAGATCTATGGGTCTCTAAACAACCATCCCAACAGCTGCCATGAAACCAAACATCTTCCTGTAAATCCCAGTAAGTTACCGTTTCTCAAGTGTGAGAGAATGCTGTAATTCTGCCTTTCTCCTGGTTTGTGCCGCCATAATTACAGCCTTTTGTTGCAAGTTCAGAGAGAGGGAACAGAAGAAAGAAAAGGATGCTGGGAAAAGTGGGCGAACCTCCAGAGGCAAACATAGCTCAGCTAGCCTCCAGAACGCTGTGATGTGGTGATGGCTCCGATTCAGAGGTTTCATATTACTAGCCTGGAATATAAAAACTTTACTGGAAGGTGTGGGAGGAGTAAAAACTGAAGGCAGATCAGTTTTTTTCATACAGCCCTGGTTAAATACACAGATTGAGTGAGAAAAGCTAGCGAGAGGCTAACAAAGCCTGGCTTGTGCTTTAGTTTCTCTTTGAGAAGCAGAAAGAGACCGAGGAGAGGAGGGATGGAAAAGATTTACCCACTGGAATGTCTGATCTGACCTCAAATGGAGCGGATGGTCCAGGCAGCCAATGAGATCGCGTCACTTAGTGCTGGGCTAATTTCTTCCCGATGATGGAGGCAGTTGTCTCTAAAACAGACTGAGGTGGCTGAGCTAGACTCACATATGCAATGTGTAAATCTGGGTTGAAAAGATGCTGGTAAAATTATGAACTTGTATGTCCCTCATCTGTCTAAACACACAACACAGATTACCAAACAACTGAAGCTGAGGAGCATCTGTCTCCATACAGCGCTAATCCAGCATCTAAATCAGCAATCCTGAAAGTGCATAAAGGTGAGAGAAGCTCCCGGAGGAGATGGAGCACACATGGCGTTCAGAAGATCAGCTAACACCACAGAAGCTGGAGCAGCTATAATCAGCCTCCAAAATGCCACGAGTCTTTATCTTTCTCTCATTTTCAGATTCCCACTGCTGAACAGCATCTATCTTCAGTCAGAAACAAAAGACTGAGATTAACATGAATACAGTACGAAATGCTCAGCCGTGCCAAAATCAATATCAGTTTTCTTGGCAAGTTCCCGCTCCTCTCGCTTGGAGAACCTGGGAATAGTTACACTTGATCTTTTAACAAGAACAATGTGACAGAACGTCTTGAGGAGATGCTGTGGTAACTGGGGTTTATATTGGCATTTTCACAGAATGTTGATGGTCTGTGAGAATGAAATGAATTGCACATGCCCCCTCCCCAAAAAACGCTTGTTGGGCTCAGATTGGCAGCCCCTCTGTATGAGCTCCAGTTCTCAGGGCACCAGGCCAGCTGTCCCATCCCATCTGTGTGTGTGTGTGTATACACAAGCTATAAGTGCAGCAGCCTGTGAACTTACTGCAAAAAAGACGCTGGGAGACGATCACAGGATGTTTAAAACATACCTCAAACTTCCATAACTATTCCTTCACTGTTTATGACAAACACCGATCTGCTGTAGATTTAAGTTTTGTTCTGAAAACCTTTCCATGCCTTTCTGTATTTATTTCTGAGGTCTTCTGGGAAATTGTGCAGTAGATTCTCTAACATGTGATCGATCTGGTATGACTCTATTTAGACGGACTGTATGTTTCAGTGTCAGACTCCTGCGAGCAGATCTCACCCTACCAACAATCCAACAGTTTATATCTGTCCATCTCTGTTCAAACACGTGTAGCCGAGTGTGTCAGATAGCACAGGCTCACAGGTGGCTTACAGAAAGAGAGCTTTCTCTCAGAGCCGCTGAGACACTTATCTGATTGTCTCATTCACTGAGTCTTGTTGTGGAACCTGAAAACATTTCAGTTTCAGAGACCGTTTCTCATGCCCTTATATCATGAGAACCTGAGTGTCACTGTGCCTGTAACCGTCTCAGTAATGTTACTGTGAAGTGCACAAAACAAATAGTATATGAAAATGTTTACATGCCAGGAACACAAGCACTGGAGATGCCTGGCCTGATATCAGACGCAGGCAGCAAGTCTTTAAACAGGTGCATCTCTGTTTGTGCTGCTTTAAAGAGCTGTGCCGAAATGTACAGGATCTTAGAACTTACAGTCAGTGGTACTACAATGGTTCTTAGATGTTCAGATATATGGTTCGGTTTTAAATGATGTCATATTCTCGTACAATGATTTACATGGTGCATCAGTGATGCAAAAACAAAGCTGTGAGATTTATGTGCAGCATTTTTATTAATCAGTCTGTCATATAGTTTATATATAGTCTCTGTCTGTCAGTTCTAGATAAAAGGTTGTTTCAGATGAATTCTCTCCAGGACTAAGATTGAATCGTTATGGCGGTTGTTTCAAAAGAAAACCCGGAGGGGAAACAGAATCATGAATATTTCACATGTCTGGTTTTTCCACCAGACAAAAACTGCAAAAGCTTGATGCATGGAGATCTTCAGTTCATGTCTTGTGTTCTTCTCTGCGCAGGATGAAAAATGTTGCACATTGTGTGTCTTGTTTATTTGTATGTATTTTCAGAACATGTCATCTTATTGTCATTTCTCACCGAGTGGATTTGAAAGATTTTGTGTTTGGGATTAAATCCCAAAAGAAAATCTCTGACGAAATACAGTGTTTAAAATGTTAAAATTGTGTCTTTGTTAGTGGATTTAATCGTTTTTTTAATACTATTTTTGTTTGTCATTTTATTAGAAATATTAGAAATGAAGATGGAGGATGATTCACAGTTTGGTTATTGTTCCTGCAGACTGCATGCTGTGTTCAATCATTCTTTAAACTCTGAAGTGCATGTTGTCTCCAGTCCTGCTGGTCTGTATCATTTTTAAGGATGTGTTGGTGTGTGGAGACCCTGTGTTCACTGGGGGCATCGACAGCCCAAACTGTTCTGACCTAATTGGCAGGGTAATTAAATCAGTGTGGGTGGGATGTTGGAAAGCGTCTGTTGTGCATGAGAACATGAGTGTG